>OX381717.1:27199616-27499902 GCA_947462335.1 Harmothoe impar
ATGACATGAGCACATTCTAGCATCAGGTGTGTCGGAACAGCCCCCCCCCCAATCCTAGACATGGTGGGGAAGGGGTACAGAGCATCTTTTGGCCTCACAAAAGTTGTGAAAATGCTAAACTGTACATATCATGTCAAAATTTTCAAAATTCTCCTTGGGGGCAATACCCCCAGACCATCCTATACATTTTTCAGTGTGTCGCTTTTAACGCTCACAATCGTGCACCCTGAACTTCGTTTCGGCGGTGCCCCCCCCCCCCCAAAAAAAAAAAATCAAGTTGCTTCCGACACCCCTTAGCGCTATGCCTTAAAGGGTTAGGCCCTACAGAAATATGTATACAGGCCTACATACATGTAGCACAATGTCCACGAGGCCTACCACACGACGTGGAATTGGCAGAGAACACGATGGTCTGGGAGACACACTTCTAAGGCATAAAGATACAGCCTGTTTGGTGTATGGTGTGGTGTGTGTGTATGTGTATGGGAGCAGGGAGTGGTGGGAGAGGGGCAGTGTCAGCACAATCTCCTGGCACCTGTATCGTGGAACCATACCTACAGGGGAGTTCCCAGGACACCCCTGGAGGATCTAACATTATGTATACACAGGAGGAGAATGTATACATGTGTGTGTGTGTGGGGGGGGGGGGGGCTTGCGTCTATGAGGGCAGCAGTTGGTGGGGGGGGGGGGGCAGGAATTTGAAAGAAAAGAGGTGAAGTGGGGGCGGGGGGGGGGGTGGTCACTAAACTCCAAAATACTGATAAGCTTTACACCACAATCGTAGCAGATCAAAGTTATCATTATAAAAATATGACCATTTTTGAAAAAGGCCGGTGGGGGGTGGGGGGGGGGGGGGGTGGCGGTCCAGACGAGGTAGTGCCAGGGGGTAGAGGGGGAGATATGGAGGGGAAACACTGTAATTGGTGGTGTCAGGGTGTGCAAGGTGTGCAAGGTGTGCAAGGTACGCAGTTGTGGCATCAGCAAGAAATGCCCCCCCCCCCGTCTAGTCGTGGGCCGTCATGCCATGTAGGGTGACTTTCTAGATTGAAATAACCCTTACACAGAAGGTGATTCCTCCAACCATAGCCTACAAGTTATATATAGCATCCAAGTCAATGATCTGCATTGTATCTGTGTTCAGAAGCACGAGAGGCAGGACGGCTGCCTCATTGTTATTACCCAGTCTGTCTCTTTAATTGTTACCCGGATTCTTGATATTGCAATATTTAGCCTATTCCTTGTATCTGTGGATACCAATGTCGATAACTACAGGCAGGGAGAAAACTGAAGCAGCTTGTCGTATGTACTTCAGAATTGCATGTAAAAGATTAAAAAAAATTCATGCGGGGAAAACGCTTTAATGAGGGCAATTCCGTGCAACGAACAATATCTATCAATCAGTAAATGAAGGTTAACTTGCAGACGTATATGTGTGTGTTTAGAAAGCAGAATGATATTAAAGTAAAGCAGGCATAATAATCTATTTATACCGTCTCCTCACTTTCTGCACAGACAGACCTTCCTGGCACGTCAGAGAACATACAGGCAAAGGCCTGTTGAGGATTATTAGACAACTCAAGCTACGATATATAAATTAAAAAAAAAGAAGAAGAATATAGGGCGTGCTCAATTATTACCAACATGGGGAGGGTGGAAGCGATTTTTTCACCCTCCAGTAAATGCCTTCCCCTGAGAAACACTTATTCTTGGCATGCACAAGTGTGGCTTTCCAAACCGAAATAACCATAAGCAGATAGTTTTCTATTATTATTTCAATTATCAAACGTTATATCAATGCCAGTGCCTCCCAGTAGATATCAATTTTCCAACCAAGTCCTATAAGGGGTATAATATTATCACAACCACATAGAACTTTCCTCACCATTGCGGTACAGCAAGTGTCTGTCTGCGGAACTGGGTTCTTGATGACACATTAAAAGACAAATCTTCACAGTCCTCGTTTGAAGGTAGGCCTACATAATATATGAAAATGAAAATATTATATGAAAATGGTCTGTGACAAATAAAAAATCTGGACATATCAAATCATTAACCAAATCACTAAGAAAATGATATAAAGTGATTAACATAGCACCTTCCTTCCCACGGTAGGCACCTATCGGTGTGTGTTAGGTGCCAGGGGTACCACAATAGGTACTGTATGGGACAGAGGGAGACGCCTCTGTGTGTGTGAGGGGTGACATGCTACACAAACAGAGACAAAGGACCACCACATACTAGACTGTTCATCTTAAACACCCTCCACCACCCCTGCATCACGCCCCAGTCCCTATAAAACCCTGTACTTCCAGTTCCCAGGCATCAGCTTTATTCATCCTCCAGCACAGGCCAGACGTACACAGGGATCCCCAGAAGTTGTAGAGAAATAGCTGAGACTAGAATCGTCTTAGAGTATTCGTCAACATGAAGTCGCTGCTCGTCCTGACCTGCCTCGTGGCTGTCTGCTTTGCTGCTACAGAGGCTGCAAGTGTGGACACTCGAGCCCTGATTGACATGCTTCAAAGTTTGGTAAGTTTTTATCTTTTACTTGAATCAATGCCAAAGAGTTGTGTTCAATATTTATGCATTTAGAAAGGACTTAAACTGAAATCATAAACATTCTACTGAAGGATCTGTGAGGCTATGTGTAGGATTATGTAGGTACTGGAACACAATCGTACTCTATGATGCTTCTTAAGACAATGTCAATAGCATGTTTTACTTATCACTTTTGTTACCCTCTGACTGCATAGATTATTGTTATTTACTATAAAGATTGAATCTAACTCAATCAGGGCTGGATCCTCTTTCATAATGGATTCGTCAGTCATGAGAATCAAATGTTCACCATAAACCTTATTGGACCCCCCCCCCCCGAAATTAAGTCGTGAAAGTAACATTACCGCAGAGCAATTTATAGTACATATATTATCGTTATAGTTGTTATTGGTGTCGATGCGCCATGTCATTAGCATCCAATAACTGTTTTAATGTAGTGTCTGCCATGTGTAGGACCAATATAGTTCCAAATTATTCATCAGCTAAAAGGGGCATCTATCGGAGGATTGTCCCATTAGTAACTCACAATTACATGGACCCGCCCGCTAAAAGGTGTTACCACGGCTAAGCCAAACCCACCCAGTGGGCACCCCAGTAAACAAAAACGTTGTATAACGTTATATAACGTTTCTCTATGGCTCCTTATTGTGGTAAAACACTATATGACGTGAGAAACGTTATTTTGACGTAAAATAACGTATTCTTGTTAGCTGGGACACCACCACTTACTAGTTGTTGCCTAAGTGGCTAGTGGCCTTGCAACCCTTATCAGTAATTCAGGCAGCACTAATAGTTGGTCATATATTACAACATATTTGCCAAAATCAATGAGCATATTATTAAGGTTCTAATAACTGGTGCATATGCACTAATTCATGTGCAGCCCTTGCTAAGTAGCTCAAGTTGTAGGGCTGCAGAAACAGTTCATATAAAGGATGGTTTTTATGACTGCTAGTAAGGCCTTCACATTGACTGCTTATTAGTCAATACTCTGAGCTAGCTTATAAAGGGCTGAATTAGTAGTGCATAGAAGCTCCTAGTAGAAGCAGCAAATGCCTCACAATGTAGCTTCATTATTCCCTATTATCACCCAGTGAACTGATGAATCACTGACTACCAATGGTCGCAAGTGCAGGGTTTATTAGCCCCTGCACATTAAAGGCTTACTAGCGGTTGTTTAGGCATTGATGGAAAATTGCCACTAGGTGGCAGCAGTTAAGTACAGTCATATTAGGTTTTGAAATGCAATAAAGTACCTGACAGCTGGTTTTCGCAGGAATAGATTTAATAGCTTTTTAGAACGATTATAAAATCTGCAGCCTCTCTCCATTTAACGTGTATGTGGATGAAGCGGTGCTGTGGAGATTGTCCAGCTTAACTCAGTAAATTGTAGATAAGGTCGATTGACAGGTGTCTGCTGCTGGTATACACTCAATGAGGGCAGTGGTTCTGCTGATCGACAGGGGTCTGCTGCTGGTATACACTCGAAGATGGCAGTGGGTCTGCTAATCGATAGGGGTCTGCTGCTGGTATACACTCGAGTAAGGCAGTGGGTCTGCTGATCGACAGGGGCCAATTTGACAAGAAAAAGTTGGAAATAGCAAAAGTGTTAAATTTACCCTAAAAGGGCCAATTTGTTTTAAAAAAATACCAAAATGGCAAAAATGTGAAATTTCGCTTAAAAATGTCAATTTAGCGAGAAAAAAGTTCAAATTTGAAAAAAAGCGAAATTTCTCTTAAGGGGGCCAATTTGTACTTTAAAATCTCCACATTTGATTACAAATGACACTTTTCCCTCTGTGCTACCTATTTACCCATTTGCTTAGCAACACAGGTTTCCTATGCTGAATTTCAATGCTATCTACCACCATTACATTCACCACTGGCATTTTAACAGCGTCAATCATTTGTCAAGACAAGTGGTTGATTAGCAACAGCCATTCTAATTGATTTTTTTGTAGAGCAACACAGTTTACCAGTGAATTTTGATCAATTTCAATCATGCCTACCCGCACCTACTGCTCAGAGCTTAACAGTGTATTTTACTTGTTGCTAGCACCAATGGGTGCCTACATGTTGATTGAAGAGCAGCACTAAGAGGTACTTACCACTTAATCACTTTCTCAATTGTGGAAGACAATCACCATATTTTTAAACAAAAAAAGGAATAATGAAGGCCTTTATCCTACAGCCCATTTTTCGTTGGATAAGATGACATCAATGTTGTAGGATAAGTGCCTGACACCTCTGACCCTGCTGCAGGGTCCCCCACCATCATTGATTGCCAGTGTCCCAACCCAATCCATATCTAGTGTACCCATGACCTTCCTCAGTGTTCTTCATTCCTTATCCACCATTATCCTTCCCCCAGTGTCCCTCATTGTTTCCTCAGGGTTCTCTGATTCTCTTAATACAACCCCCCCCCCCCAACACACACACACACACTCTTCTCCAAAGGTTCCTCTGCCACCCCACCCCCTCAAGTTGTCTCCACCTTCCTCCAGGCTACCCCATCAGAACTCTGTTGCTAGAGCACCTACAGCGTGTTCGGAGACTGATAAGACTGATAGAACAATAAAAGAGAAGATTATCTATTGTCATTGAAAAACACAAGCAGAATGCACAATGATGATGTGGGAGTCACACTATAAAGCTGTATTGTTTATATAATATAAGTGCCAGAGATAGTGAGGACTCCAAATCTACAAGGAACGGGGCTCATATCCAAGGCAGTCTAGTAATTAATTCAGTCCACCTATCTACCAAATCGATAAATAAAATGCAGTTTTGCCAAAAACATAACAAGAAAACGATACTAACATTTCGAAATTGTTTGTTTGAAGCTTAATACCTGATCTCACTGCCCAGGTCACAATGCATGATATTACATGTTTTGGAATATAAGTTATACCTCTAACATATATATATGTATATATTTTGACCACCCCTTCCCAGTAAACACACTTACATTATTTAACGTTCACAGGACGTCATCTCTATGTCTGAATTACGTAACTTTACTACCTAAGACAAACTTCCAAATGTAAGGGTTCTTTTACGTTATTAAACCTGAATGAACATTGATTAACGTTTATAAACGTTGTGTTAACGATATTTCCAGGTTTATTTGGGTAATTTACCTCAATCTAACCTAACATAAATGAATGGAAATTTAAAGAATATTATGGAAACACTATTAGTTTTATGCCAATACAATTAAGTGTTTCCCCCCCCCCCCCAAAAAAAAAATGTATATAAATCGTTTTTAGTTCTATTTAAAAAATGAGTTCATTTTATTCACAATTGTACGATTTTATTACTTATGTTAGTCCTCATGCACATGAGTAGAAATAGTGCCACCTCTGAGAAGGGAACCCCAGACCCTTGGATATGAAAACCAGCGCTCTAGCTACTGAGCTAACCGGGCTCGGATGTGTTTTCAATAGTAAAAACTTATCTTAGTTCTACGTTTTATGACCTACCCCGGGTTTGCTAAAGGTCCATATCGTATCCTATCCTTTCAGCACTGCTACGTCTGCATTTTATGAACTTTTACGCGATTGCTAAAGGTCCCTACTAGGGGTAACACTTACGTTACTTAATGTTTAGAGCATGTCATTTCTATGTCTGAATAACGTATCTTTAGGTTGTCTGTGTTGTCCCTCATATAATCTAAGTGTTAACCCTGGACTCTGCTTTCCCAGGTTTGGTCTGTACGGGCCCTGTCAACCTGCTAACCAGACTTCGGCTGTGTTGGTTTTAAAACTATATCATCATCATCTTGCTAAAGATCCCCATTATGGACCTTTCCAAAGGCTCTCATTCACATTGGCCAAGATAGCTCAGTGATTAGGGCTTGGAACTGTAACCTGAAAGGTCTGGGGATCGAATCCCATTGCTGCTTGTAATTGCTATGCACCTAATGATGTATATCCATGGAATATTGACAGCCCAATATTATTTTTTAATATCTCTTTTGAGATTACTATCATCAATTTCATGTTGGTTCGAGTCCTGTAACTAGCAACACGTTTTTTTTAAAATACAGTAATCACTGGCATGATTGTAGAGCATTTGAGAAGCTGTAAACTTATATGAAACAGTATGCTAATGCAAAAGAATTGGACATTTCATAATATGGCTATAGGGGCAAGACTAATTTCCGGTCACTGAATCCATAAGTCTGATTATTTGTCAGTCTACTACTGAATATAAGGTCCGGCCAATATACAACAGGGACAGCATTCATAAGAAATTGTCAATTTTGTTTGCCTGGCAGAGATAACATGACTATGAAGCACATTTAGTGGTAAGAGACCATAAAAACCAGGATTCTACACTGTTATGAAGCTAAATTAGTTATATTTTACCGATATTGATTGAAAAAATACCATAAAATATATAAATTTATCCTAAAGCGATATGACATTTTTTTTAGCTACTAAGATATCAGGATTGTGACCTGTTCTGACAAGAGGCACCTTCAGGGAAGCTATCATTACAGTTTTTAGCCCCCACCAGTGCCAGAATCCCCAAAAGAGTAATAAATAGACAGAAAATTGCTTGGATAACCCTTTATGCAGAATACAATGATAGATCATTGGTGTTACATCTTTAGTATTAAAATTCTATCTCTATAATGTTGTTTTTTATAATGGTATAAAGGTATTTGACCGTAAAAACTTATTTTACTATTATCATTTACATGAAACATTACCCTGGTACATTGCTGGAATATGGTCAGAGGTGGTCCTGATAGAGAATACAATATTTCTGTAACAGATCAGTAATATATTAATAATGTAAATAGTTAAAAATAGGTTTTATAATATCATGAAAAGAAGCATTTTCCTACTTTTTGATCAAAATGTGTATATATAGGTCCCCTAAGCTCTAACCGGTTATACAAAATAAGACCATGTGAAAATCTGAAAACTGATACTTACCACACAATTTTAAGTGCTATTTTTGAATTCCCCAGGTCAAAATACATAAGAATAATTAAGTCTGGTCCCGTTTTTTTTTCAATTTTTGAAAATTTGTTGTACAGTGTTATTTGGTTGGCATCTTGGATTTTTGACCTGGCGGCCATCTTGGATTTTGGAAACATCAAACTTATTGATTAGCATTTTACATCAGATTTAGTCATGTTGCCAAATGTCTATCCCCGAAAGGTCGTTATCATGATGGTACTTTGATGTACAAATCTCAAATTTAGGTTTTCTACACCTCAGGACTTTTAGCAGATTAAACCTGATATATGGATGCACCATTCCTACGAAAATCAGCTTTCAGGTATTTTATTCTATCTTTGGCCCATATTTGGGATTCAATGACTGTACTAGTAAACCATATTTGAAGTTTGATTCATATGATAACTATTTCTATCATAAGTTTTATGTTAAACAGCTGGCATATGTCATCCCATTGCAACAAACAACATGTTAATTGTTTCATCATTAGATATTAATTGGTCTATTTTATTACATATACTAAGTCAGATTAGATGTGGACACCATTTTCTGTATGTCTAAGAATATTACTTGAAGTTCAGGAATCACTTCACTTCTTATGCCCGGTTGGCAGTAGTGTATAGTTTGAGTTGGAGTTTTTGAAAAGTCTGTTGACACAAAAATATTAAGGTTATTATCAATATCATGTCATTTGTACATAGATATTTAGATCTGTCAGTATTTCACATATACCTTTTTGATTCTCATGATCAAGATCCAATATATGAAATATTTATACAAATAGATGGTAATAAATCAACTATTAAGTGCTGCATTTGAAGCTTATGATGTGCTTCCTGGCTGCCTTTGCACAGGGGCTAATAAGTGCTGCGAAAGCAACTACTTGTAGTGGCAGATTTTTGCACAGCTACTGGTAAGGGCTGCACAATAGTGCACTTGAATACACTCATAGGCAGTCCTAGTGGGCAAGACATCATTTACTAAGTGACCAATAAAAGCTGCACTGCAGTTGGTACTAACCAGCTCCGAAAGTGCTAAAATGACATGCTCCCCTAACACTAATTAAATGGGCAACACTTATTAGTCACTTCGCCTTCAGCACTTAATAATTGCTAACATATGATATCAGACAATCCCTTCAGCTATTAAATTATGGAGGGACAATTCTAGTGATAGGGGAAAACACGACCCATGTACGTGCATGGGTGAGTAACTAGTAGTAGGTATCCCAATAGGCCGCCACTGGCCGTGTCCTCGTGTATATACTCACCAAAATACCTACTTTTAGAAATAGTCTGTCTTCCAGACTATTCAGAGAAACACCTATCTGGAATATGCTTAAGAAAGCTCCAAGGGATCCACATCTCCCTGATGTATCAGGATAGTTGTATCATGAGGGAAAGTACCCCTACTGATGCTGAGCAGTTTGCTAACAATTGGAAAACGGGACCTTCTGCCAGTAAGTAGCCATGCAGCTATGGAGTCTGAGTACTGAACACTGTCTAGATATTGATTTCACTCCTACGCCCTTAGATATTTAGTCTGAGGGGCTTCACCACTGTGAAGAGGACAGACTTAGCTTTATTTTGAGGTAAGGCTTATTCAACGTATCTGCGGGAGAGGGTCACTTATCGAGGCCAGGTATAGTCCTGTCAATTAGACCATACCAGTATTGTGGTACTGTGCATGGTTTTGGGGCGTACCATTTAAGTGGTACATTTGGTGTGATCATTAGACCATGAACAGCCAGCTATACTAGACTACTGACCCCGATGGGTAGGTGTGCAGTACTCATAGAACAATGGGCATGGGTGGGGGAGAAAACACCAACTTTTTTCAATATTTTATCTATTTATGACCTTACCATTCCATTAGGAGCTAAACCCAAAACGTAGAGTGATAGGAAATGGATTTAACTGGGTCTATAATATAAGTTTATTTTATGCTTCTGTTATGTTTGATGCATGATATTCAAATAAATATAAATGATTATAGTTTGTAAATCGACCAGTGTATAAATTGAGATGTTCTTTTTCCAATGGTAGCAAACATGATATATAGCACATTATGACTTTGAGGGAATATTATGTAAATGACTAGATGCACTGATGCTGGTGGGACGGCCATTATACCGGTACATCCTTGATGTAGAGTACAAGTGCAGCTCCTTTACGGCGTACTAGAATAATGGGTATGTCATTGGGTCAAATAAGGAAATATAATTATGCTGTAATCACGATCCAATCAATTTACATGATCTATTCCTTTTCCCAGATACTACAAAATGCTTATCATATGCTTGCATAATGAGCTTGAGGAGAAGGACCAAATTTGTCCTCATTATGACACTTTCCACATTATGACACTTTCATATAAAAACTGTTTTTATTCTTTTAACATAATGTATCCATCTAATTCATTTCCACATGTGCAACAGCAATATCTTCAATCTAACTGGGATACCTACTACTGGTACTAACAGTAGCCACAGCCATCCAACTGATAAGGGTGGGTATTGCTACTGAAAGAGCACCCTAGGCATATTAAATTATTTTGAAAACCAAGGAGAATGTTGGGGGTCCAGACTGGATATTGCATGTTTAAAATCACTTGGGACTCACTTGCTGTGTACTATTGCAGGAAAATACATCGGACAATTATGGAAGTCTTGATCTGAAGTGTTGCATTTCTATGCTCATGATTGATGCTGAAATCAACATTTTGGAATTGACGTCTAGACTTGTAGAATTGTGCAATCTGGTGCATTTTGGCACAAAACATATTAAGACTTATATAAACCATGAAGACTTGAAAAGGTGCATTTTAGAGTATTCTGGCACAAAAAAAGAGGCTTATAGCTGAGATCTACACTATCCTTTATGATTGGGATTGGAACCTTACACAAGCCGACGTGTGCCACATAAGGTATATGCACTATGACTCCTACTAGAATTATCCTCATAATGAAAAACCAAATACAGTCATATGTACAACGTTCTATAGGCAAAATGTATGTACTAATTCTGCATTTATGTAATCCTTCCAATTTCAGGAGAAACGCAGAGGTGATTATTACACATCATTATAGCAAACATGGTATTGGTATAAAACAACAGCTACAACTTAATACACGCTATATCTAACTCAGTCAGGTGTGTGGGTTCAACTTCCCATATGTATTGAGGCAACCTTGTCAGCAAAAAGTCAAACAGTAGACATGACATTATTTGAAGTACACTAGTGGTGATGACTTTTGATCTTGTAATTGAGTGAAACGTCTTCTGTTAGGCTATAGATACATAAAGAAATCCTCATGGTAAATGTAATGTAATTCCTAAGTCTTAAATATATTAATATTCGTTATCATTTCTGAAATCATGATTAAGTAACACCTGAAATCTGTGACTAGTTCAGAACAAAACAATAGAAAAATATCATAATTGGCCTGCAATTAGTGCCCCTTAGTCGAATGAATGAGCAGTCTGTCTATCTCTTTTTTAACATCTCTAAGTTAATCGTAAGCAAGCATGAAGGACCTATTGGTGGTGTCGTGTTCCTGTAGCAGGTGGTTCAGGGCATTACCCATTTGCCTCGTAAATTCTCTGCACTCCCTGAGCAAAGCACCTTAATGTTTTTCAAGTCACTAACCAACACGTCCAACATGCCACGTTCTATTGACTCTCCCATTAGCTCGGACTCCACTAGGGTGACACAGCTACCTGCGAAACAGGGCGTTCTTTTCTAAAGGTCCTTTGTTCTCAAATAGATCGCCTTGTTTCACCCTGATTGTCACCCTGAATGTCCCCAGGAACAGGGTGACATTCAGGGCGAAACATAGTGAAACAGGGCGATCTATTTGAGAACAAAGGACCTAAAAGAACGCCCTGTTTCGCAGGTAGCTGTGTCACCCTAGTGGAGTCCGAGCTATTGTTGTGTCATCGCCCTTGCTGGTGGTTCAAACCCATTTTGCCTAATATCATCTAACATTAGAGGTAGCTGTGGAACTTCTGCTTCTGTCGCGTCTTGGTATATTCCCATAGCTTTCATTGAAAACTGGAACCTCACCAAGCTTTTGATGGTCTCTGTGTCAGCAGATAATCCCGGACGGGTCACGGGCTGGACTACTCTACAAATGACGCCATATAACCATCTTCATCCCTTTGCCCCTAACGTGTTTTCTTTTGTCCAATCTGAATTAATTGAACATTAAAAGATAACATTTTTTACAGTACAATATGCTGCTGATACTTTGTATTAGCAATCAGCATTTTAAGTGTTTACTCTTACCCCATTGATTATTGTCACTCATATAGTGTAGGACAATAGGTCTTACCTTGCATGAATATGTCATTGTATATTGTACTTTGCAAAACCGTCAAATGTAATTGATTTTTATCCCTGACGGTTGGTACAAGCTGCAGGTTTATTTCCCCTAGCAAAATTCAAACTTGAATCTCTGCTATTTGTTTTTCTTCCCAATATTGGAAAAATATCCATAGACGCAGTTTCAGCATGGGAGAAAAGGACATGTGCTTCCACCAATTAGGTCACTAAATATAGCCTACAACCAGGTCATGCGTGATCTCTATTTTCGACAAACATTAGTTTGTCAACGTTTTGAAAAATAATTTATAAAGAAGAGAAATTCTTCTGCTGAATGTCCACCTGATAGAGTCTTGGAGAAGATTGAAACACTCAGATCTCAACTCCTATAGCCTCAGCTGTCACCTGTCACTGACTTACTGTGGCCTTGACCCCAGTGACCTCTGATTATTGTTTATTCATAGTTGGACACAAACAGCCATCTATCTCAGGGTAGGATATTTATTCGGAAATATCTATTTGGACGTTCACTTAGAAATTCTAAATTTGTCCTAACAGGAGAAGTCGAAAATATTTGTGCGTCCCCCAAAACCCACCATCCCCCCTGTAACACTCCCCAGCTAAAAAAACCCCGTTATTTTACGAAAAAAAAACCAACGTTCTTAACGTCATATGATCATGGGGATTGAATACACTCATAATATTTTGAAAAATCTGTATTTCGAAAATCATTGGACGCAAAATCTACGAACTCTTAAAATCTATTGGGTTTCAAGCTCAAATCAGATTGTTAATTCTCTTTGACATAATCAATCAATCAAGCACATCAAACAGAATGTTATAATTTATAATAACATATATACCAAAAAATAACTCATTCTTTCCCCTTGTTTACTTCATTGACGGGCGTCATCCACCAGGGCCACCAGGTGAGTTGAATTGAATATCTTTGAGTAGGAAAACACAAGCCTTTGATAAATCATATGGCCAAATCTCACCAATAATCAGAAATGAACACTGTATCAAAAATAAACACTTTTGTAATTTTCAAAATTATGCCGATTGGTATCACCCACTTTCAGTTTTTTTCCTACCTCCAAATCACAATAGGGAGACCATTGATACAATAAAAATGGTGTCAAACACTAGGAAAATGGTTAATGAACGCAATAGCAATGTTATACTATAACTTACTTTTATGGCGTTTTCACTGATATTGCCTCTTTAAAGGAAGTGAATGTACAGCAAACATTCTCACCAGAGTCATGCAGTGCCTACCACTGGCAAGAGTCCAGCTGGCTGACTCTCACTTTTCTCTCTGTGCAGTGGGAGTTAGTGAGCTTCTAAAAGATCTGAAAATGCCCAGAAGGTCCCATCACCAGTTTGGCCCAATTATCCTTAGGTAAAGCATATAGATGAGTGTCACATTATCATTGCCAAATGTGTGAGTACATGCCATTTTGTGCAACAAGTGAAACTGCATGACCTGCTTCACAGCATTTACCACGGCAAGCAGGATATGGAAGAGCGTTGGTGTGATGAAACATACCATTGTACCATTGAGCTTCATACTGTTCATGGAAGTTAGTTAAAAAAATGTGTGTCCGTGATGATAGTAAAGCAAACAATCCTGAAAGACTTGAAGATCGTGCATTTGTTTATAATCAAATTTATTTTAATTTTCAGGATGTGACACCATTAATCAAGGTGAGATTTAAGAGTATAGTTGTGACATCACTTCTAGCTGGTATAGCACCGCACCCACCGCTATGGTAACGTTGATAAGTTGATAATAACTACTGTCACACCTTATTCACACCCGAAGTCAGGGGTGATATGCATGTGGTGCACGCCAAAATGTTATCGCACCATTGAAATATCCCATTAAATTGTATATAATGTAGCTACAGTGGGAACAGTAAGGAACTGCGCATTCTAACTCCCAGTGGGCACAAAAGTTAGTTCAACATTAAATCAACGATGAATTAATATTGAATCAACATTGACGTGCCGTTGCCAATGTTGATTCAATGGCCTGTGCCCTCTGGGCTCGAGAGCAATTCCCAATTTGCCCTGTGCAGGGGCAATTCCGGAATTGTATAGGTTCTGATCCCGCGCCTTTCAAATATGAATAGAGACAAAGAAAAAACAATTGAGCACAAAAATAATGTTCTACTTTCACCAAAGGTTCGGGAAATTTTAGCAAGATCCTCGAAGCGCATGAGATCACATGTTAACATGAGTAACCCTTTAATTGGCAAATAATTTCATAGTTTTATGGCATGGCATTCTGTGTAAAAATGTGATGTTTCAGGAAAGAATGGGAATAAATTCTCATTTTCCAATCGCCTAATTGGTTGTTAGCTGAATAATACTAAATAGCTTTTGTGTAGGTAAAGACAACCAATATAGAGTAGCCACCAGCTGGCCACCTTCATGGTGTAAAGCCACAGTCTAATTTACTAGTATACCCTTTTGTTACTCTTTTGTTAGCTCACAGGTCTTTTTAGGGGTGCCTAGCATGGTGGGTAAGATAAGGCTCCCATGAGCCTATCATCTTATCAGTTCATTTCTGGAAGCTTATCTGAAAACACAAAAATCGCCGTCTTAACCAGATAACGCTGCCCATGGATTAGGCTTGGAAATCTAGGCATTATATGATTAAATCCAAAGTCATGACACTATTTTACACATAGAGGGCTACATGATGAACATATGACGAACATGTGACCCTGGAAAGATTGGGAAAAAAGTTTAAACGTATCTAATTTGATTTCCTTTGGAAAAAGAAGTTTAAATGTTTCTTAATTTAAATGAAGAACACATGACGAAAATATAACGCGACATATGATGGACATATGAAGAACATGAGACGAACATGCCGCACATATGACCCTAAGAGAAAGATTAGTGAAAGAATATTTCCGAAAAGAGATCTTTGAAAGAAGTGCAAACAGATTTCTGACTTGAAATAGTGAACACATGACGAACATATGATGAACATGATGAACATGATGAACATATGACGATGAAAAGGAATTGTGGAGAAGATAAGAACAAATCTTTGAAAAGAAGTTAATCTAATCCTGACTTGAGATTATGAACATATGACACACATATGAATAATATATGACAAACATATATGGCAAACATATGATGTACATGATACATCATACACTAAAAGAAAGAAAGTGCACTAAAAGTTCGAAATACAGATGCTACATTTCTATACAAATAGATGTTTTCTTTTGTATTGCAGTATGCACGTATGGGAAGGACAAGGATCTCGGTAAGAGGAAATTAAATATTTGTTCAAATGACACAAAATACACAGAATTTGAGGGCAGACAAGTAGAGAGGGTAATCAGATGCCAAATGTAATATTCAATATGCATACTCTATTCTCCACAAAATGGGATTTTCCACAAAAAAAACATAGTTTGACTGCAAAGATGAGAATAGAGAGAAATTTCCTCTCACAATCCTTAAAAAAATGGTTGTAAAAAAATCGACCTACGTACCCTCTTTTTGGGACATGCTACAAAAAAAAACTGTGTCAGGGACCTGGCACTGGCGTGGTGGTCCACTTGGCACTGGCCGGGGTAGGTCACAGGTGGCCAGGTGAGAGTGGGGCCACCTGGTGGGTCAATCCACACCCCAGCCAATCTGTTTGAGATAATGGTTGGACCCAATATATAAACCGTACATAATAGGGGTAACACTTTAGGTTAATTCATAATACTCAATATTTTTCATGTAAAAATTAGATAGATGCCCATGAAATGATAACTACCATAGTAAACAGTCCTCAAAGGATGGCATTTGTATTATTCTTAATTGTGAATAGATTTTCTGAAATATTAATAAGTTCATAATTGCCTTCGAACCACCTTCGAAAACAACTTCTATGCCTAGCAGCCTAGCTGTCTCAGCTAAACTGCAGGCAAATTTGTATTTCATCAAATCTGAATATACATGTATATATTACATTTCAGAAGGATACTGTATTCAAGGTAAATATGATTTACGCTGTTATGTCCTCATTTAATTAATTGGGAGGATTTTAAGACTCCTAAAGTATTGATTATTAATCAAAATACCGAAAAGTCTAGAATCTTTTGAAAATAAGTTTTTCCTGAAGGCCCTTCCCAAAAAGTCAGTCATAATAAATACTCAAAACGCATTAGCACAGCAACTACTGATTCATCTCTACCTGGTTCCTGACATCACGAAAAAATTCGGGGGCGTACTTCGGGGCTATAAGTGTATCTACAT
Source organism: Harmothoe impar (assembly GCA_947462335.1). Lineage (NCBI taxonomy): Eukaryota > Metazoa > Annelida > Polychaeta > Phyllodocida > Polynoidae > Harmothoe > Harmothoe impar. The sequence goes on from OX381717.1 coordinate 27,215,747, forward strand.
TCAACATCGCTGGTGTGTCTAGAGCCATGTGTACATTTTCTTCCTGACACCACAAGCAATCATTGGTGCATATAGTGATTCTTAATTGATATCAAACGCCATGTTAACTGGATTCTTTCAGACCCTAAAGACGCAACTAAAAAAGTTTGTGCAGAATGTAAGTATAACACTTTATGGAGATAAATCAGTAACAATTAGCTTTACAGCACATACTATTATGTGAAAATATCCGCATGCATTTCGTGTTCCTACAAGTCTGCGCTGAACGTTTAGACTAATAATGTGACATCTTGATAACCCAGAAATGCTAAAAAAAAAACACTAAAAAAAACAACACATGCCGTCTGTGGTAAAGTCCGGGGAGACCCAACAGGTCACGTAGAAGTAAATGGCACCACCTCGCAAGTCACATTCTATTCTTTGTTTAAACACATTTTATTCATCTTCATGACATTCAACAAAATGTTGTGTCCTTTGACTACTTCTGCTTATACTTTGGCCACTCTGGAATTATCAATGAATGATGTTTATGAATAATACTATAGATAAATAAATTATATATTATATTTTAGACGTAGTTACTCTCTTGTAGAACTCATCTACTTAGCAGTAGACGCATGCCAGGCGTCTCAGCTATTCTGGTGTGCATTGAACAGAGTTCTGGCTAGTAATTGGGTTATATTTCGAATGCAAAAAAAAGGCTAAAACTGTGAAAGGAATTCACAGGTGTTTTGGATACAACAGTACACATGGTTTTATGGTACAAAATATATGTAATGTGCGGGATTCAAAAGGCATGCAAAAGGTTATGCTGGGAAAATGTTAATAGATATTTTAACACTATATCTTACAAATTTCCCTGGATTTCTGATGTCTAGATTTTTTTCCACTTTAGAGAAATGTTGAAAAAGTGGACGGTTGACAGCAACATGATTGATGTCTAAATCTAATTATTTTTTCACTTTAGAGAAATTGGATAAAAATCTCTTTTTTTAGGCCACTCAAAAACGAAAGTGGTTTCTCATCACCAAGGTCTGGAAAATGTCACGAAGGAGGCTTTTTTTTTTTGCATTTTTTTTTTACTCGCAGGCTAAAATCTATGGGATGATGGACGTTTTTCGTGACCAAAATTCACATTTTAGTAGTTGAGAAATTATGGATCTTTAAACGTAGAGAAAATATAAGTTATTTTTATCTCACTGCATGACTGGCAGTATTAGCTTCAATTTGATACCAAATATCCCAATATTTGTCCATTTTATCATATTTTTAATAAAAAATTGTCAAAAAAAAGCTTCCTCAAAAGCTGATTTTTATGATGCGCGCGGTGATGAGAAACCATTTTATTTTTTTGAGTGGCCTAACTTGATCAAATTCTTTAAAAAAAATAATTTTACATAGTACATTTTTTTGGAGGAGGGGTGACCTTTGTCGGCCACCGTACTGGCTAGATGGAAAGTAGTTTCATACTTGCAAGTTCCTAATCTGCTGGCCTGTTTGGTATGGAACTGCAACCGACCCGCCAATGTCAGGATATAATGTGACTTGCCAGGTGATGTGTCAACAGTTTGTAGCACAGCATGTGTGTGAGGCAGCACAATAAAACCGGGCCTGATGCCTCATAGACACACACATGCACACACTCAATCACTGAGTAAGTTCCAGGCGTCATAGTCCACTTGGACGTTAAACAAATCAATCAATCAATCAAGTTTTTACATAATCAGTTACATGTGGGCAAAATGAGTTTCAGGATTATACTGCTTTCATAGAGAACACATCAAAGGCCTCACTTTATTTTTCAATTCATGAAAATATCTATATTTTCAATGTTAACAAATTATGGATACAGTTATCTGTAGTATAGACTGGACAAAATCTTCACAAAATCATTCTATCATTTTGTGCAGTCAATAATTGTATGATTTCTTACTGCTTGCTAGACTTCACATTTATGTATTTGTTTGCTTATCTCTCTGTATATCAATATGTTAATATCAATGCCTTGTCTGACTCTCTCCCGTGTACCTTTCCTGTATTATGGCTATATTTCTTTACTAATTGGGATCGCCACACTGTACTCACCTAATAAGTTGAGCAGTGAGACGATGCAACCTCCCTAACCCCACTCCCCCATCTGTCCATTGATTTTTGACTCAGGGTGAGCTGAGTATTACTAACTGACTGAACCATGGTTTAAGACGTTTTTGTTACATAGGAGAATGTCTATCATTCAGCCTGTGTTATAGATAGACACCAGAGGAGCAAAGGGATTGATGGGTAAGGTTGGGGGACAAATGTTTCCTTCGAAAAGAAATCAAATATCTCGTTTTTTTTCAATGAGATATTGGGCTGCGATCTTTCGACATAAATTTCTCTCTTTTGCATAAACTCCTAGGTACTGTTAAATTGCTACCCTCTTAATTAAAGGCACATAGGCTCAATGTTAAACCAAAGATAGAAATCACATTTTCACACACAGAGCCTCATATTTCTTTCTTTACATGCAAAAATGCCATCTTGTACAGCAGAAATACCCTCTAACACACAGTAAAGAACCATCTAGCCACTTTAATTTTAATTTAAATTAAAAACACCAACACAAAGCAACAGCATGGGTATACACCTCTAAAATCGACATGGCAACATGGCCATTTTTGTTTACAATATGGACATGGGAGAAAGCTTTTCATTCAGTGTGTGTTGGACATAGACGCGAGAGGACAAACGACATAGATAGCCAAAATCGGGGGACATACAAATTTGAATTTTGGCTCAAGTACACCCCCCCCCCAAAAAGTCAATGTACAAATCTTTTCCGAGTATACCCTTTTTTTGCGCGACTTGCCTCACTCTGTGTGACTTTCTTAGGGCACCTGCGTCATGCGACCTATAGGTTGTGTGGTGCAGGCCTATAGGTAATTGTCAGTTCCTGATATGCTATACTTGTGATGCACAATTTGGTTATGCTATCTGAAACGGTCCAGCCAGGATATAATAGGGGGAGCCAGTCAGGAATCCTGGAGAGACTCTGGTATGGTGACCAATGGATGATATGGATAGTGGACTAGGGTAAACCAAAGGTGCTGAATCCATTTCTGTTATGTGTAGAATGATATCTAGGTCGGAACAAGGTCAAAATCAAGGTCAAAGGTCACATCTTTAAGAATCCCATTAATACAAGAGTGCACGCTTTCTCTTTCTTACTATGATAAATGATACATTTCCCTTCACACCTCCACCTGACCGTGAGTCATCTGTGAGTTCACTCACACGCTCAATCTTGTTAAAGGGGAATTCTCACCACTCGCAATTACCACATGGCAGACTAGAACAGTACTAAAATTGTGAGTGGGAAACACTCGGGGAGAATGCCACTTTAATATCAATATCTTGACCAACCATCTCTCCTGTGCTTTGTACGCACTATGATTATTTGTCTCTCTTTTCATTTTCTTTTCTCTTATGGGACCCCCACACTGTACTCACCTAATGAGATGAGCAGTGAGAAGTGAGACGATGCCCCCCTCCCACCCCACGCTGCCTGTATGTGTATCCATATGTTAATGTAAATGTCCCGATTTATCGTCTGTGCTATGCACCCATATCACTATAATTGTACTTATTTGTTTATTGGGACCGCCACACTGTACTCACCTAATGAGATGAGCAGTGAGATGATGCCACCCCCAACCCCACTCTACCATCTGTCTAATTGTCTCCCCTATGTATCTTGTCTGCACTATGATTACTGTACTCACCTAATGAGATGAGCAGTGAGACGATGCCCCCCCCCCTTATTTTTCTTTTCTTTTTTCTTTGTCCGTGCCGTGCCTACTGTTAAACTGATCTGTCACATTACAGCACTAATGTGACACTCCCCTTTCCATCTATATGGATGGGGTGGGCGTCCCTCTTTCAAACCAACAGTAGTTGCCCTAGTTTAGTTTTATTTAGTTTAGTTCAATTCCGTAATTGTGTACAGTAACCAGTGTATTTTGCTTTGATTAGTCTAATGTTTACTTTATGGTACTTAATAATGATTAGAATATAGATTATAGCAGTTTTCTCTCTAAGTGAAGTTTTGAATTCCATGCATATAATGCTGGATAGTCTGCCTCACTAACTATGGCAATGACAACCCCCAGCTCTGCTCCGGCAACAATTGACACACTTTGTCCAGCCGCCGTACTACATGGCACTCTACTCTTGTACTTAAGACATTTAGCTATTAAGTTCCTGCCCACATCATGTGTCATATTTAGGTCCCTACCTCAGATGATGCCCCCACTATCCACATCTTGGTACCCTTCATGACCTGGTCATCCAGGGCAAAAATGACGACACCCCCAAAAGACTTTGTCAACCTAAACGTCCTAAAAATAGGACACTATAATATATGCAGCCTACATTTCAAATTTAGTCAACTCTATAACCAATAAAGCTTTTTGATATTCTCTGTGTCAGTGAAAGTTGGACCAAACCTGGCTACTCTGACCATAAATTATATGTACCTGGGTACAAATTTTTCAGATATGATAGGGTGGTTGACGGTGCTAGGAGTTCTCCCCCCTGCATCTTCCCCCCCCCCCGGAATTCTCCCCCCTAGAAACCTACCACCCTGGAACTCTCCCCACTCGGAATCCTCCCCCCCCCCACCACATGTAGATGGCATCACTGTAAATTGGTAACATTGATGTATATATCGGGGGCTCTGCCCCCGCACCCCCCTTTCTCTTTTTTTCTTTTTTTCATTTTTCTTTTCTGAAACTGTAACAGAACTATAACCGAACCCATTCACCTCTAAAGAAGAGAGGAAAAGACATTCCGACTTGGGGGGGGGGGGGGATTCCAGGGTGGGAGATTTCCAGGGGGGAGGAATCCTGGGGGGAGAATTCTGTGGGGGAGAATTCCAGGGGGAGATCGTCTGACACCGTGGTGGACAAGGTCAAGGGGTCTTCTTATTTATGTTTGTGATCAAATGGCCCCATACTGCAAAATTGTCCCTTCCCTAAAAATATCAGATGCAGATATTGAAGCCATGGTGCTAAAATACACTCAAGAGAAACATCGCCTGACCTCTATGATACATGTATACCGTCCCCCTAATGGTAGTTATGTGAAATGTTTGGATGCTGCTGTCGAGCTCTGCCAAAGCCCCCTATTAATAGACAGAGAAAGTTGGCTCATTGGGCACATAACTGTAAATTTGTTTGACCCAGAGGACTCAAAAACAAAATATTATTCCAAATGTGTAAAAACACTAAACCTTAAACATGTCATAATATAGCCAAACCTAACCCAAGAGGGCCTGGTGGCTCCTGCATTGATCTGATAGCCACTGACTGAAATTGTGTCACACTATGGCACCCTTCCTTTATTAATTAGTGATCACCTACCCACCTATGCCACTAAAAAGAAACCCAAAGAGAAGTATATCAATACTACTATGGTCCGTAGGTCTTATAAAAACTATGACCATCATGATTTTGTTGCTTACTTACTTGAAATAGACTGGTCTGACTTTGACACAAATAATAATGTGGATGAGAAAAACCTTGGATGACAAGAAAACTCACTTTCTGTAATAATGTAACACCTCTAGCAGGGCGACCTTCCGCAAAAAGGCCAAAGTGAAAATAACCAAACTATTTATTGAAGCTTTGATGCCCAACTTTCTTCTCTGTTCTCTGTTTTGTACTTGCTATAATATCTTGCACACTTGAACTTGTATCACTGCACTGTTATCATATTAGAAAAAACCCACCAAAAAAACAAAGAAACATGTAAAAAAAACACATTTATGTTACCAACAGGAAGAAAAGAATTTATGCTATCCCTGATGAAATGCTATGCTATTAGATCGTACTCCCAATTCCTGTATGATTGGTTGTCAGCGACACTATCCTGTAGTACTATACAATGAGAATTGTTAATCAGATCAGATACCACATGATATTCACATCTGTCATTAATCGTTCTCATACTTGAATACCTGTATCAGTACTGTATTTTTGAAAATCATTTCATGAATAAAAATACTTTATAACTTCAAAAAAATAAAATCCCTCCAAGGGGCATTTTAAAGTACAAACAGGCTAGGTCACTTTGTGGGGTAATTTGGGTGTGCTGAATCCAAATATCACAATTGTCAAGCTCAAAAATGGCTCCTTTTAACTAATATTATTTTAAATCTACTTAATGGAATTATATTTATTAGGTAGAATGTATCAAACACTACATTAACTGGCTGGACAACAAAACAGGCTCTCATCCCTGTCTCAATTACAGAATAAGAATTCTTTAACATTCTATTGGGTGTCAGCCACTCCATAAACATAATTGATATGGGAATAATGACTAGATATTACATTGAAATGTATAATTTGGCATTGATATTGCATGGAGGTATGTCGAATAAGTAAAAACTTGATTTCTGCAACTTCGATTCTTCGTTTTTGTGTACCTATCCGTGGGATCGGACAAGATCCATCCATATGTTTAGCATCGTGAAGGTTTATCTGATCCGACGGATTTGCCTCAGTGGATTCACCCTATATCCAGATTTGTCTTTAAAGTGTGTGTCAGTCTTTTTGGTGAATCTACCTTAAAGCCTAGACACAATGTTTGCCAATTACTGGTTACTCACCGGTATCGACATGGGACATTATTATGATAACATGATTAACATCATGCCATGAAACACCATACCTTCCTCAAGATAGATTTAAGGAATTGTTTATGAAATAGTTCAAGAAATTAGAAAAAGGAACAGAAAAACGAAAATAATCTTTTACCACACAAACGTCTTGATGGTTGGCTATCCATCGATAAATATAATATGGGTTCTATGATTAGATAGCAAAATCATGTAGGAGAGTCTCAGCTTTGTTGTGGTCTTGATCATGTTTTATTTGTTTCAGTGTGTACTCTTGGCGAAAAAAGTAAGTACGGTAGTTGTTTTATGTACTGAAAACCTCACGTAATCACATCAGAGTCAAAGTTGTCATAATGCCATACGTGTTAACTGAATGAACTGTCTGCATAGCTCTTTTTATCATGAGCCATGAAATGGCGACAGGGAGATGAGTGGTCTTTATATCTATGGCACCATTATTCTCACCTTATGGTATTTACTTATCATAAACCATTATGCAAACACTCAATGAACCCCTAGGTTAACAAGTTATGTCGCTTGGTTTAATCAAGGCAACACTAAGTATGTGAAAAGTATTCCACTGGTGAACCAATTAGAGACATTGTTCTCTAGAGGGCAGTTCTGCCTCCTGCCATTATTTATTATGATAAACTAGGTCATAAAAAACTACCGACGAGGATCCATCCCCCAGGATTTTCAGTGTGGCTCGTCCATATCTCATCCCTGTCAGTGGAAGTAAGTTTTACCATCTGTCCATGGATAGACGTATGTTTTGTATGGTATGGTATGGACCGCACCACAATCCGTACCAATATCTTCGCAGTGGAAGAACCCCTTTAGTCTTATCTCAGAGTATGATAAATCAACCCAATTTGAGATGTAAAAGGGGATGGTTATAATTTATTGATGAAGTTTCTAAGATATCTGAAGTTTAAAGGGTAGGGCCTAAGAAAAAATATATAGAAAGGTTGTACATTCATTGGTAGTTGGAATCAAAAGAAAATTCAACATTAGATTTAGATGGCTTGCTGAAATGCCTTCCTGGGCAGACAAAATGCCAGAAATCTTAAGATGTACATGGTTAACTGTAAAGTATTATATTGGACACTATTTCTTATTTGCTCGAATCCTTCATCACAGGAAGTACAACACTGCTGTAGTGATATATTTTTGTTTATCTAGGTACAGGCAGCTGTAAATATGGGCGCGAACAAGAAAAAGGTAAGATTGTTTTACTTTGTATAAGAATATCTAATTCAAAAGAAAATATATAAAAAACAACTCTCATTTATAATAGACATACAGTACCTTTATTAATGATATTCATGGTTTCTCAACTGCCAACAGTGGAATTCGATCAACAGGTTATGTATACACGTTTGAAACATTTAGTATAACTATCTAAGTCCCTATTTGCCTAATAGGTTAGAATGGAACCGTCAAAAAGTAGAAACATTCTGACAGATATAACAGTAACAGCCATGTTGGGTAATAATGTTCTCATCCCCCTAAAAAAAGTAAGTAGGCCCTACTGTAAATTTACAGCAGAATGTGCGGGCATTTTTTCCAGTAGATTTTACTGTAAATTTAAAGCAAGTAAGTTTCTGTAATTCAACAGTTATGTATAATATTAAAAATGCAGTTTATTTTAAAATCACAGCAATATTTAATGGTTCTAATGATTTACTGTACAAAGAATAATGATAGGCATGGCAGTGTAAAAACAGTTTGTGAAGAAAAAACTTGAAAAATGCACCAATGTGTTGCTTTAGTGCCCATAAAGGATGATCCAGTATCAAAATTCCAAAATTAGTGTAATTTCCTTAGGTGCTGCTATGGTAAAGATATGTCAAAAGGGGGCTTGTGGGGCCCTTATCCCTCAAACGAGCCCTTAACCCTCAAACAAGTATCCGTTTGAGGGTTAAGGGCACACCACGGGCCCTTATCCCTCAAATATGGCGTTAAATCACAAACGGCCTTATCCCTCAAACGGCCTTATCCCTCAAATGGCCTTAACCCTCAAACGGCCTTGTCCCTCAAACGGCCTTAACCCTCAAACGGCCTTATCCCTCAAACGGCCTTAATCACAACTCTTCCACCACATCATATATAGCGTTTGAGGGATAAGGGCAAGTCGGTATTTTAGGCCACTTAGGTATTAAGGATCATTATATAGCGTTTGATGGATAAGGGCAAGTTGATATTTTAGGCTGGTTAGGTACATAGGACTGTTATATAGCGTTTGAGGGATAAGGGCAAGTTGATATTTGAGGCCAGTTAGTGTATGGGATCACTATATAGCGTTTGAAGGATAAGGGCAAATGGATAATTTAGGGTAGTTAGGTATATTGTATCACTATATATAGCATTTGAGGGTTAAGGGCAAGTTGATATTTTAGACCAGTTAGGTATATAGGAATCTGGAGCTATACCCTGTGGGTCCGCCATTTTATATTTCGCTGGTTGCGGTTAAACCCACTGATAAGACATCCCACTATGGGTACAATTAGGGGACAAACAGGGGACAGGCTAGTAACAGTCTTATCACCTCTTATCAGTGCTGCCCGCCGCAACCAGCTCTAGTCCCGTCTAGGCCCTATAGGATCACTATATAGTGTTTGAGGCATAAGGGCAAGTTAATATATTGGGCTAGTTAGGAATATTAGAGCACTATAATATATATTATAGTGTTTGAGGCATAAGGGCAAGTTGATATTTTAAGCCAGTTAGGTATATAGGATCATTATATATAGCGTTTGAGGGATAAGGACAGGTTGATATTTTAGGCCAGTTAGTGTATGGGATCACTATATAGCGTTTGAGGGATAAGGGCAAATGGATAATTTAGGATAGTTAGGTATATTGTATCACTATATAGCGTTTGAGGGATGAGGGCAAGTTGATATTTTAGGCCAGTTAGGTATATAGGATCACTATATAGTGTTTGAGGCATAAAGGCAGGTTGATTCACAGGTGGAACTAGGTGTAAAGCTCACTTTAATTGTGTTTGAGGGATAAGGGCAGATTATTCCTTTAGTACAGTTAGGTATATTAGGTCACTATAATTATAGTGTTTGAGGGATAAGGGCAAGTTAATATTTTGGACTAGTTAAGTATATTAGATCACTATATAGTGTTTGAGGGATAAGGGCAAGTTGATATTTTGAGGGATAAGGGCAAGTTGAGTTTTTAGGCCTCTTAGGTATATAGGATCATTATGTAGTGTTTGAGGGATAAGGGCAAGTTGATATTTTAGGCCAGTTAGGTATATAGGATCACTATATAGCGTTTGAGGGATAAGGGCAAGTTGATATTTTAGGCCAGTTAGGTATATAGGATCACTATATAGCGTTTGAGGGATAAGGGCAAGTTGATATTTGAGGCCGGTAAGGTACATAGGACTGTTATATAGCGTTTGAGGGATAAGGGCAAGTTGATATTTTAGGCCAGTTAGTGTATGGGATCACTATGTAGGGTTTGAGGGATAAAGGCAAATGGATAATTTAGGATAGTTAGGTATATTGTATCACTATATAGCGTTTGAGGGATAAGGGCAGGTTGATATTTCAGGTAAGGTGGGTATATAGGATTACTTTATAGTGTTTGAGGGATAAGGGCAGGTTGATATTTCAGGTAAGCTATGTATATTAGTTGATATTTTAGGCCAGTTAGGTATATAGGATCACGGCATGGGTAGACACTAACGCTGGCCCGGGAGCCAATGGCCCGTAGTTTTGGGTCCGGGCCCGTAGTTTTCTGAATATAGACATTAACCTCTGAAATTTAGTTGGTATAGACATGTAATATATCGTTGGAAAGGAAAAAACATGGCCAAGCCAAATATGGGTGAGGGGAGGGGCAGGGGCCCAGGGGACCAGGTCCCACCGTGACTCAGAATTGCCCCCCAGCTAACAAGAAAACGTTATTTTACGTCCAAATAACGTTGTAAAACTTCATATAACGTTATGCCATAGTAAGGAGCCATAGAGAAACGTTATATAACGTTATAAAATGTTGTATAACGTTTTTTGTTCACTGGGCCAGAACACACAAATCTCAGTATATGTTTCCTCCCTAAATTTGATAGAAAGATAGGCCAAACACTCACAGAATAAATCCACAGGTATATATAATTTTGTATAATTCCAATAATTCAGTGGGGCCTATAGCCTCGAGACCCCCAATGTAGTTAACCGTCCACACCGAAAGCCATCTCATCATTCAGAGCCCCCCCCCAAAAAAAGCACCCCAAAAACACATTAAACGCTTTTCGTTGCCCCTTTGGCATATAGCAACAATATAAGGTTGTTTTATGTGCATGTAATGTTTTAGCTATTGAAAATCCCGGGCCCACAGTTTAACCTCCGGGCCCACAAGTTTCCTATGCTACGGGCCCGGGTGGCCCATGGTCTAAAATGCTAGTGTCTACCCCTGCACTGTATAGTGTTCGAGGCATAAGGGCAAGTTGATATGTTGGACTAGTTAGGAATATTAGAGCACTATATAGTGTTTGAGGGATAAGGGCAAGTTAATATGTTGGACTAGTTAGGAATATTAAAGCACTATATAGTGTTTGAGGGATGAGGGCAGATTATTCTTTTAGTACAAATAGGTATATTAGATGACTCTGTAGTTTTTGAGGCATAAGGGCAAGTTGATATTCTAGGCCAGCTAGGTATATAGGATCATTATATATAGCAATTGAGGGATAAGGGCAAGGTTATATTTAAGGCTAGTTAGGTATACCAAATCACTATATTGCGTTTGAGGGATAAGAGCAGGTGACATTTCAGGGCAGTTAGGTATTATAAGATCACTGTATAGCGTTTGAGGGATAAAGGCAGGAGACATTTTCTAGGCAGTTAGGTATATATCACTATAATATTATATATTCAGTTTTTGAGGGATAAGGGCAAATGGATAATTCACGGTAATTCAACCTGCCCTTATCCCTCAAACCCTACATAGTGATCTCAAATACCTAACTGCCATAAAATATCAACTTGCCCTTATCCCTCAAACGCTACATAATGGTCTTCTATACCTAACTGCTCCAAAATATCATCCTGCCCTTATCCCTCAAACCCAATATAGTGAGCTCTACACCCAGTATCCCCTGTGTATCAACCTGCCCTTATCCCTCAAACGCTATATAGTGATCTTATATACCTAACTGGCCTATAATATCACCTTGCCCTTATGCCTCAAACACTAAACAGTGGTCTCATAGACCTAACTGCTCTAAAATATCAACCTGCCCTTATCCCTCAAACCCTACATAGTGATCTCAAATACCTAACTGCCATAAAATATCAACTTGCCCTCATCCCTCAAAAGCTATACAATGGTCTTTTATACCTAACTGCTCAAAAATATCATCCTGCCCTTATCCCTCAAACGCTATATAGTGATTTTATATACCTAACTGCTCCAAAAATCATCCTGCCCTTATCCCTCAAACGCTATATAGTGATCTGATATACCTAACTGCTCCAAAAATCATCCTGCCCTTACCCCTCAAACGTTATAAAGTGATCTTATATACCTAACTGGCCTATAACATCAGCTTGCCCTTATCCCTCAGATGCTATACAGTGGTCTCATAGACCTAACTGCTCTAAAATATCAACCTGCCCTTATCCCTCAAACCCTAGATAGTGATCTCCAATACCTAACTGCCATAAAATATCAACCTGCCCTCATCCCTTAAACGCTATACAGTGATCTTCTATACCTAACTGCTCCAAAATATCATCCCGCCCTTATCCCTCAAACCCTATATAGTGAGTTCTACACCTAGTACCACCTGTGTAACAACTTGCCCTCATCCCTCAAACGTTATGTAGTAATCTTCTATACCTACCTGGCGTATAACATCAGCTTGCCCTTATCCCTCAAACCCTATATAGTGAGTTCTACACCTAGTACCACCTGTGTAACAACTTGCCCTTATCCCTCAAACATTATGTAGTAATCTTCTATACCTAACTGGCGTATAACATCAGCTTGCCCTTATCCCTCAAACCCTATATAGTGAGTTCTACACCTAGCACCACCTGTGTAACAACCTGCCCTTATCCCTCAAACGCTACATAGTGATCTTATATACATAACTGGCATAAAACATCAGCTTGCCCTTATCCCTCAAACCCTATATAGCTGTCTAATATACATAGCTTACCTGAAATATCAACCTGCCCTTATCCCTCAAACACTATAAAGTAATCCTATATACCCACCTTACCTGAAATATCAACCTGCCCTTATCCCTCAAACGCTTTATAGTGTTCCTACATACCTAAATTGCCTGAAATATCAACCTGCCCTTATCCCTACAATGCTATATAGTGTTCCTACATACCTAAATTGCCTGAAACATCAACTTGCCCTTATCCCTCAAACGCTATACAGTAATCCTATATACCTACCTTACCTGAAATATCAACCTGCCCTTATCCCTACAACGCTATATAGTAATCCTACATACCTAAATTGCCTGAAACATCAACTTGCCCTTATCCCTCAAACGCTATAAAGTGATCCTATTTGCCTACCTTACCTGCAATATCAACCTGCCCTTATCCCTCAAACCCTATAAAGTGATCCTAAATATGTAACTTGCCTTAAACATCAACTTGCCCTTATCCCTCAAACGCTATATACTGATCTTATATACCTAACTGGCATATAACATCAGCTTGCCCTTATCCCTCAAACCCTATATAGTTGTCTAATATACATAGCTCACCTGAAATATCGACCTGCCCTTATCCCTCAAACGCTATATAGACAAATGCCAACGCCCATTGATACCATCTCTGTTGTATTTCACGAGTGGGGGCTGGGGCCATATCCCACGAAGCCGCAGGCTGAGTGGGATATGCCCCAGCCCCCACGAGTGAAATACATCAGAGATGGTATCAATGTAGTTGGCATTTGTGTTTATTTTTTATTTGAAGCCATTTTAAGAAGAAAAAAAATCTTTTCCTACCCCATTGAATACGGCCACATTGTATTCAATGGGGCCATTGAATACGGCCCTTCAATTCTAAAGCATAGGAAGTCTTGTATTTCAAAAAAATAAATAGTGATCCTACATACCTAAATTGCCTGTAACATCAACTTGCCCTTATCCCTCAAACGCTATATAGTAATCCTATATACCTACCTTACCTGAAATATCAACCTGCCCTTATCCCTCAAACGCTATATAGTGTTCCTTCATACCTAAATTGCCTGAAACATCAACTTGCCCTTATTCCTCAAACGCTATATAGTAATCCTATATTCCTACCTTACCTGAAATATCAACCTGCCCTTATCCCTCAAACCCTATAAAGTGATCCTAAATATGTAACTTGCCTGAAATATCAACTTGCCCTTATCCCTCAAATGCTATACAGTAAGCTTATACACCTAGTAACACCTGTGAATCAGTGCACCCTTATCCCTCAAACCCTATAGTCGTCTAATATGCATAACTTGCCTGAAACATCAGCTTGCCCTTATCCCTCAAACGCTATAGTGATCCTACATACCTACCTTACCTGAAATATCAACCTGCCCTTATCCCTCAAACGCTATATAGTGATCCTACATACCTAAATTGCCTGCAACATCAACTTGCCCTTATCCCTCAAACGCTATATAGTGATCCTATATACCTACCTTACCTGAAATATCAACCTGCCGTTATCCCTCAAATGCTATATAGTGATCCTACATATGTAACTTGCCTGAAATATCAACTTGCCCTTATCCCTCAAACGCTATATAGTAAGCTTATACACCTAGTACCACCTGTGTATCAGTGCGCCCTTATCCCTCAAACCCTATAGTCATCTAATATGCATAACTTGCCTGAAACATCAGCTTGCCCTTATCCCTCAAACGCTATAGTGATCCTACATACCTACCTTACCTGAAATATCAACCTGCCCTTATCCCTCAAACGCTATATAGTGATCCTACATACCTAAATTGCCTGCAACATCAACTTGCCCTTATCCCTCAAACGCTATATAGTGATCCTATATACCTACCTTACCTGAAATATCAACCTGCCCTTATCCCTCAAATGCTATATAGTGATCCTACATATGTAACTTGCCTGAAATATCAACTTGCCCTTATCCCTCAAACGCTATATAGTAAGCTTATACACCTAGTACCACCTGTGTATCAGTGCGCCCTTATCCCTCAAACCCTATAGTCATCTAATATGCATAACTTGCTTTAAACATCAACTTGCCCTTATCCCTCAAACGCTATATAGTTTGTTGGTTAAGGCTGTTTGAGGGATAAGGCCGTTTGAGGGATAAGGCCGTTTGAGGGATAAGGCCGTTTGTGGGTTAAGGCCGTTTGAGGGATAAGGCCGTTTGAGGGATAAGACTGTTTGTGCTTTAACGCCATATTTGAGGGATAAGGGCCCGTGTTGAGCCCTTATCCCTCAAAAGGTTACTTGTTTGAGGGTTAAGGGCTCGTTTGAGGGATAAGGGCCCAACAGGGCTGCTTGTGTTAAAATGGCCCCACATGAATAAAATCATTATCTTTCATTGATGGGGTTTTCACTGCACCACGGGGCCCCCTAGTGATAAAATGCTGCATTGGTTAACATTAGGCCCAATGCAAACCTACAGCACAGGAATCCTGCCATCTGGTGTACAATATACCCCATGTATGAGTCCAAAGGGGAAGTAGAAAGGGGAGTGACCACTGAAAGGAACAGCCAGTACACTCACCAAGCATAGACAGGCACCAGTTTGCTACAGATTGGGGACTGCTGCCTGGTTGGAGACTTGCAAATCCAATGGCACACATCCTCTGATATGTTTTTTGGTTGGTATTTCGTCTGTCATATGTTAGGCCATAGGCCAATAAAAATAATTTCACCGCTGCATTTTACCTAAATAATAGCTAATGGGATCCATTTGTATTTGCAAATGGTATGCACAGTTTGGAATTCTTGGTGACTGATTATAAACTTAAGAAGCTAATTACTAGTTTTTGAGTCCAGGTAGGAAATTTATTACACAACATACCAAAACTTCCATATTTTTGGGGAAACCTTTCTTTTTTGACCCATCTTAATTTGAATAAATTGAATGAGTTAGGTCACAGCCAAAGCCTGGTGTCCTTTGGGGCCATAATAGGCCGCCAATGGTGACGCTACAGTCAGGTACCCTGCCATGCCTAATAATGCTTTTTAAAAAAAAATTATTGTTATTTTGTATTCACATTGATTGATATACATTGGAAGGACCTTGTGGCCCTACACTAGTTCAACTACAGCTGATGGTCCTCATTATGCAAAGTAATAGCTTCAATTACTGCTGCCACCTAGTGGCCAAAATCCACAGAACATTTGCTATAAACTTACAGGAACATTACTGTAAACCCGATTTACAGAAGAGAAAACCATAAATATACAGCGAATAGTATTGTTTTTCCGACTACAGCAAAATGTATTCTAGATAAACAGCTCACTGTACCGTTAGGCCTATGATACACTGGATCTTTTTAAAGAATAGAATTAGAATAGGTTAAAATCTGCCAGGTTTCCATCCCACATAACGTCCCTAGAGTTGTCAGCGCTTTCGAACTGACGCAAATGGTGATTACAAGATTATCTCCAGCTAAGGTCCCATCTTTGCTTAAAAGTAGTATGTGTACACTGAAAACCCAGAGCAAGGAGCCTAGTCGTTATGACGACATAGGTAGTCATAATGAATAATGGCAGATGGAGTGGAGAATGGTGTATGAATATAGTCTCTAATTAGTTCACTTCTTAATGAGAGGCATCCTTTTCACATATTTGGTGTAGTCTTGACTGAACTAAGTAGCATTACTTGTTATAAATAAGTTGCCAATGGGTGAGAATGATTGCCCCAAAGGTATAGAGACCACTCTGCTCCCTGTCACCAATGTAGATCTCATGACAGATATAGTTATGCAGATATTAAAACCAGGTGGCAGTAGCGTGCCATAGGTAGCAAGTGAGGAATAGAATTATGTGGCATAGGGTAGTCATTGGGACAACCTAGGACTTGAGAGTTGTCATTACTGATGACTTTAGGTCTTCAAATGGACAATACCTAAATTAACAACCTTAAGGTAGTCATTCTGACTACCCAATTATTGTGACTACCTAAGGTCGTCATTATCACAACTTTGGTCTGAATGGCTCAGATGGGTAGTCACAATGACGACCTAAGGTGGTCACTTTGACTACCTAAAGTTGTCAGTTTTAGCATTGTCAAAATGATGACCCTGAGATTTTCAGTGTAGCGATGTCAAAGGTATTCGTTTGGTCAGGTTTCATATGACAAAATTATCTTGTCAATTTGCTTTAAAATGTAATCACAGAGATGATAAGAGAGCCTAATTTAATACATTAGTACCACCAGTGGGCCAGCCTTTGTATCACCAAGTCTTTGTTGAGAATAAGCTATCCTTCAGCAATAGATTGGTCAATATATGCACCATACCCATGGAAGGTACATGTATCTACTCGTGCTCTAGTGAGAAATACAAAAGAGGTGTATTTACTCAACTTTTATTTCTAATGTTCCCAAAAGCATGCACTTTTTTTTTTACATTATTTTACTTCCTAGCGTGATACTTCGTGAACTCTAATGGACATAAGTACTGTAATTAATACTCAGTATTCTAACATAGTACAGTGAGGCCTTAATAGTCCAACCAGCCCCATTACTATCAAATCTGACCAGCTATCAAACTTAAATGTGTGGATATCTCATTCCAGATGGAGTCTGTACGGACTACAACGGCCAAAGTATCTGCAAACGTAAGCATGTCTTATATCAATGTACTTTTCAGATGAAGTTGTACCTTGTTTATAGTTGTGGGTATTCAATTGTGAAGAGAATCAGCTGTACTACAGAAATATGATGTTAAATTTTCCATAAAGGTAATTAGATGGGTCATATAGGTGAGAAGCTATTTCTCTGCATCAATAAAAGACAATAAGGGTCCACCTCTAATAATGGGTCTTCGACCTTACAATTGGGTTTTAGCGTTCATAAACCAGGTCTTATCCTGTAGAACCCAGATGGCGCTAATGCAGACCCTCGTACTTGTTGTGGACACTACCTCTATTGTAGGGTCTTTTGGAAGGTGTAAATATGACCAACGAAATTTGTTCACACACCTTACCATGGTACCCTTTAACCTGCTTACTCGTCAAGCAGAGGTCTTACTGAAACCTGTTGTGCTTTGACCACTCTCTCTAAGATTAGTAAGAGCCACAAGTCATCTTACCCAATTTGACATAGTTTGACACTTTTCTGAAAAGGGCGACATTTTTTGAGTCCAAATATTTTTGTTCCCTCCTTCTCAAGGAGTCCAATGTTGTTATGGTTCCCCTAAATCTACCGACGCCCCCCCCCCCCCCATGTTGTTAAAAGACGACCACTCTCTCACTATGCATATAAAACGGTGAGAAAATACATAGAGGGCCTAGAAACCTTGTAGAAAATGTAGCCATTTAGATAATCCAAAGTGTCCACACTCAGAGAGCAGAAACTTGGCTGTGGTGAGCGGTCCAGCAAAATGCGAAATGGGGGGGGGGGGGGGGCGCCTCAATAACTTTTGTCCCAGTCTGACAAGTCTTTGATTCTACAGTTGAGGAAAGTATTTTACAAAAATGGTCCATGTTTGGTCTTTAATCAAAATTAAAGACTTGAGCAAGTCTAGTCAGTTCCCCCTCACCGACCTGCACATTGTCTATATAAACACCTTGTGGGTCCCTTATTTATTCACAGATTTGCGACACATCATCGTGATTGGTTCAGACCTGTATGCTGCTGCTCTCCTATTGTCTGCAGGACCCCCTCTTATTATGATGAGATAGGGGGTATCCTCACACTGTAAAAAATAGATGTACTTTTTGCAGATTCACTCTGTAAAATTTTACGCTGATTCACCGTTATTTGGAATACAATGAAGCATCGTAAATATCAGCCATTTTACAGTGGATCCTTGTTAAATACTAACCTCGTTTGGATTACACTGATTCAATGTAAATTCATCTTTTAATGTCAAATGCCAGAGGGAGCCACATATAGTTGATCCTGCCATAGATAGGGGGCCTGGTTTGTAAGAAGATTTTTTCTTGCGATTGTGAGCCCTTGAAGTGGAGTATACATGTTGAAATAATGGTTATTTTCAATTAATCTATATGTTTGACAATTTAACAATTCAGTCTGGTGATGGGTTCGATAAAATACTATGATCACTTGATAATATCCAGAAGAAAGTAGCTGTATGGATCTATACAGCTATTTTGTGGTAGCACACTATGCATATATCCCATCTCTGGAAACTCTGCCTTGTATCAATCCTATAGAGTAAAAGCTCTTTTTTTGATTTAATTTAATTTAATTTTATTTAACAAATCGTAATCATCTTCATGATATTCATTAGTATTAGTATATTCCGGTATTATTCTCAGGTCACCTTGGCGTGTATCATGGGCTTATATCATATGGTTGTTTTTATATTTTTATGTTATAATTAATCATCATAATGATATACGTTAATCAAATGGCATGTCTATTGTCGATTGAGTTCTTGATGTTAGCCACTTGTCCTGCCACAGAACAGTGGGTAACCTGGTGAATCACCTTATCTTCTGGTATAGAGTATACCTTAAGGATATCAAATCAATGATTGATTCAGTCCTGCTCAACCTTTGAGCTATGGTTAATACATCAACCATTTACCTTGGTAATATAGTAATTTGTATAGGGTCAGTGGTTGTGCAAGAGGTATCAGGGGCCCCCCAGGAGAATAGGTTTTGGTATTTGGTATGCATCGACTCATTTCAGAGACCACATATTGGTGGTCAAACTAGGCTGAGAAATAATGGCTGTATACGACTACTAACTAATTAAGTGCGAGCATGTAGGGTACGATTGAACATTTCTTGACTTAGCCAATAATTGGTTCCCAACAGACCTGCCCTGCTGCACATTGTGCAGCAGTCAAGTTCTAGTGTAAATAGCAAACTAAATAACTAATAAATGATTCTGATTGTCACTACTGATCAGGAATTGCCGGGTCCAGTGGGGTTTCTCTGAAGAGCCGCTTAAAAGCAGCGTTGGACTTAGCCTGTTGTACTATTGGCTTAATCCTATTCCATAGGCAGATACCCCTGTACATGGATGGAGCCTTTCTTGTACTTCTGCTGCCTACGTCTATGACAAGGGAATTTTATCTTCAGATCCCCCATTGTTCTGGGATTAGCATCTGGCTCTAATTCCAGTTATCTGGCCCTTTTGTACATCACCAGTGCCAGCTGAGCTCTACGTCTGTCCTCCAGTAGTTCAATATCACAGACTGCATGAAGTTTTTCTGTCCTAAATGATATATCAAACTTTCTAGTGCATACTCTAAGCGTTCTGTTCTGTAGAGTCTGGAGTCTTTTTATACCTGGCTTTTTTGCACCTTCAATTAAATAGCTACAATAATCCATGTATGGCAAAATGGTTTGCTTATAGACCAGGATTGATGTGTCTTGTTCCATCCTTTTTCTGAATTTGCCCAGTTTAGAAACACAGTGACCAACTGCAGTACCCGTGGTTTTTAACTGACTGCCCAACTTCAGGCACCTGTCTAACCAGACTCCTAGATATTTATATTCCTCAGGAGATTCCAATGGAATGTTGCCAATGGTTATATCTAGGGCACTGCCTTCCGTTGCCTTTAGGGTACTTCCGTACCAAACCACTTGGGTTTTCTTGGCATTGATTGTTAGCCCACTTTGGGTACACCAACGTACCAGCGAGTTCAGATCGGATTGTGCCAGCTCTCTAGCTTTTTCTGGCACCTTGTGACTAGCAGTTAGTACTATATCATCTGCATACAAAAGCATTTGTGTGTTTACACTTGTACTAGTGACTCCATTTACATACAAAATAAATAGCAGGGGTCCTAAAATAGACCCCTGTGGAACCCCAAAAAGAATCTCTCTGTATGCTGTTCTGTGGTTGTTCAGCAGTGTGCATTGCTGGCGGTTCTGTGAATAACTGGCTAACCACTTGAGCATTAACCCACTTATACCAAGTTTAGCTAATCTTGTAATTAGTAAGCCATGGTGTATTGAATCAAAGGCCTTAGAGAAATCGACATATATTGCACAGGTTACCTTAGATTTATCTCTGTTCTCATAAAGTTGATCTACCAGTTCAAAAACTGCATCATTGGTGCCTTTTCCCTTGACAAAACCAAATTGCTTAGGGGATATTAGACCGAGCTGTTGTGCCTCTTCAGATAGACATCTGTGCATGACTTTCTCAATCATCTTCCCAGGAGTAGGCAGAAGGCTTACCGGTCTCCAATTTGAGATTTGTGATAAGCTTCCTGACTTGGGTATGGGCACTACTGTGGCTATAGCCCAATTGCTAGGGAATACACCTAGTTTAATACTGTTATTAAACATGTCACATAATTGGGAAATTAATACCTGAAAAGCATCTTTTATAACTCTGGCAGATATACCGTCTATACCTGAGGACTTATCCACTGAGATGTCACTAACTAATTTTAGCATATCATCATACTCAACTGGTGGGATATTCTTTGTTGAAGTATCTTCAGGTCTTACATGAGGGCCTGGGAGCATGGGTTCTTCCCTTTGCAGTTTTGTATACAGTTTCTCCCCTATGGTTGCAAAGTACTCATTACAGTACTCACTTGCTTTTTCACCTTCTAGCCTGCCACCTTCTACTTCAAATGTAGTAACATTTATTCTAGAATTAGGTGTTAATATAGCATTCAATTGTCTCCAGAATCTCTTACTGTCGCCTTTACTTTCCTCTAACTCCTTCTTAAAATAGTTGTCCTTTGCTGCTAAAACAGCCCTATTAACATTGCACCGCCGTTGTTTGGCATCCTCAAAGGTGTCAGGGTCGCCTGTCATTCGGTGCTCTAAGACAGAGGCTCTCCTGTCAGACATTTGGTCTCTGAGGTCTGTGCTCATCCACTCATTGGGATTTAATCTATATTTAAGCTCTTTTAACGGGCATTCTCTATCTAGATAATCTAGGATACGCTCCTTGATAAGGAACCACTGTTCTGAAGGATCAGACAGCTTATAATAGAGTTCCCAGTTGTCCTCAGCGAGGTCCTCCATTAACTGTATGGCTTTATATTGCCTATAGCTCCATCCTATAAATTTTGTCATAGGGTATTTGATTTTTAACTTCTTCCGGTTTGCTGCGATAGGGTGGTGATCACTCAGTAGATCAACGACTACCCCAGCTCTGGCTACTACAGGGCAATTTGTAAAAATATGGTCAAGGCAGCTTTTACCTTTTGGGTAAGTGACCCCATAGATAAGCTGCTGCAGGCCCTTAGCCTCCATTAGTCCCTTTAGATCACTACCGCCTTCATCCCAGTCCCTTTCTATATCTATATTTAGATCTCCCATCAACCATATTTCAATATACCCATCATCTAGTTTGGAAATCAGTTCCCTTAGTTTCCCAATGAAGCCTTCACCAGGGATACCAGGGGGTCTATACACATTCATAATAAGCAACCTTTTGTGTTTCTCTTGTTCTATTCTGACTGTGAGTACCTCAATCTCGTCAGACTGCATTGTGCCTTCAGTAACCAGCTCACTATAGGGGTAAATGTGTGAGTCTATGTATGTCATTAAACCACCTCCAGTGGTTGCTGTATCTCTATCTTGGCGGTAAGATAGTTTGCCATCCCATAGAACTAAATTATCTTTGTGTCTATCTGCTAACCAAGTTTCACCTAGGCAGCAGATATTCAAAGAACTTAACAACTCCTGTATGTCAATCTGTTTCATAAACATACTTCTGCAGTTCATGTACCCTATTCTAAGACCCTTTAACTGGTCCAGCTCGTCTTTGCAAATATCTAACTGCGCGCTCTTGATAATTGTGAAAGTAAACTTTTTATGATAGGTAGTGAGTCTCTACATACCTTAGACTTGTGCCCATTCATACCCAGACTATTACCACCTTCCTGGTAGCTCGTGCAGGCCCTCCTCCCCTCATTGTCCGTTATCAAGGTCATAGTCCATTTCTGCTCCGGCCTTTCTCTGCTGACTACATCAACAGGAACGGCCTGGGTCCTGGTTATCATCCGGTTCAGTTCATTGGAGTTCTCTTTGGTAGACATTTGTAACAAATGGGTTGAGAAAAATAGATGATTTATACATATTTTGAGTCGGTTTTGAGCTAATATCTAAATATTACATTATAGCTAAGCTAATTATGTGTAGTATACTAATGATTATTAATTTAGATGATATAACTTTATCCTAAAAATTATTCTAAAAACTTTTAAAATCTAAATGCAGTAAACAGAGCTCTAATGTCATAATTTCTAAGGAATCAATATCTGATAAAGCCATGGTTTTCTATATGCGAGTCTTTGTAGTTGTTGTTCACTTGGAGCTGATGTTGCAATAGGTCAAAAGTGGGTTTGGCAGGATGTACCATCAAGAGTGCCCATCTTAGTATATGGGCTCATTAGTGTATTTATAGCACTGATTATATATTCTTGTTCATAGTCACCGCCCTTTGTCCAACCATGCTCAAGGTGCCCATCTTCAGCATTCGCCCTTCAGCTTCACTGCGGGATGTGTTATTGAGAAGTTATCAAAGGAAAAAACGAGACAGTGTATTAGTAGGGACCACAACACACTGCAGGTGGCAGGTCGAGTGTATTTATTGAGGTCATCAGAAATAAACTGCTGCTGTATGGATGTACTGGGGCTCTTTTTACACAGAATGTAAAAGACATTTAACATTCTGAGATAGCAGGAAGACTTAGAATACTCTGACCTAACCCCCATCGTCAAGAGTAATTTTTATTTTGAATTATCCCCCTCTAAACTGGGTATTTCCATATAAAAGGCCAGTTTTCCTATAGAAATAATTAGATGGCGGTTATGGGAATGTCACAGTTAGACAGATTGAAAAGTCTGCTACAGACCTGCAATCTGATTTAAGGCCATTAAATGAGCCCAAAATAAATAATGATTTTACAAGAAAAAAACCTAGGGCTAACCCCCTCCCCCAAATACCATAACAATCAACTCACCCTCCACCCTATCCAAAATACTAGGTGAATAGCCACTACATCCCACCTCACCCCTCAGTGCCTAACCATGCTCTGGGGCTGTGTTACTGGTGAGTGCCACTCTGACACTACGGGCTATCAGTCAGGCCTCATTGCCTTTGGTTCTGACCATGGGTAAACATAGCCCAATGAGAGAATGGCATGCATTTATCAAGTATAAATATTGCCTATTCTTCATATATGAGAGGTGTAGTCTTGTATATTCATGTTGTGAATGGTAAATGAAGGTGTACCGGATGCAATGGTAGCATAAATTCTGCCCTCATGTAAATATATTGGTCATGAACCACAGCTAGCAGATTTGGTCTGATCTTTGGAAAAATGATTTATCATTTTTTCTTGGGAAAATTCGACAAGAATTTCATAGTTTACCTTAGGATATCCAAAATAATATTTCTGGAATCCCCACGTTCTTAGCTTTGCAATGGTATGTGAATGATAATTATATTCCTATTCTTTCAAATTAGCTTGTGGTCTCTAGTATTAGGTCAACATGACAACATTCTATGCAGTTTAATTAGGAAATCAGGTCCAATAACAGGTTTATCATAGGTTTGCAATTAATGAACGTTGGCACAAAGTATGGTCACTTTTATCAGATACGGTAGTCAGTTCATGATTGTCTATTGAGCTGCTTGGCCCTCAGTGTGTGACTAGGCTACAGCACTTAGATACATAATTTCGAGAATTTTGAGATTTTTATCCTAGCCCAATTGGTCACCCATGCGGACTATGTCCCCAACTCATGTCCCATTGGCCACCCATTTGGATTTGAGTTATAGGGAAGTGGTTTTATTGGTCACCCATAACCACTACCCAACTGATACAATCAGATTTCTCATTATGTTTAAAACCAGCTCGCCATTTCGTTCTAGTGTCTTGTGTAGCTTAAGGGCACATTTCTTGTCTAGGTCGGGGGTAGGATGTAGTCCGTCTTTCAGGGACCTGTAGTCAAACTCCCATTCTCCGTCTCGGGGGTGATACGTGTGCACTAACTTATCCCATTTGGGATCTTTCAGTTGCAATTTGCTAGCAGTGTTAAAGGCGTATGCCATAGCTAGTATGCAAGTCAGATCACCAGTGTGGCGTATAGGATCTGGACAAAGTCAAAATATGGCTCATCAGTAAGTTTTTAGATGTATACTACAGGAACTAAAGTCACCATAATCAGACTCCCTGTGAGGCTTATAGAATAATCCCAAAGTCTGTAATAGCACTGGCAATGCTGAATCTCTGTATATTTGAATACTCTGAATCTATTAATGGTGATTCTGCATAAAATTAATACCTTGCTCGACTTCACTTCCGGTTTGTGCGCTGCGTAAATTGTTTTCACGAAAAAAATAATCCATATAATCCCCCCCTGTCATCACATATCGTTGTCATTCGTGCAAATTAGGCCTACTTTACGATTAAAAACCATTCATTTATTAAAAATAAAGACGATTAAACTATAATTCACTGAAAACTCAGGGAAAATATCCGAGAATTCTGCTTGTTCACACCATCCGATTTACGATCCGCTAGGACTTGATTTTGGCGCTACCGTTTCTCTATGGGAATTTCTAATGATACATTTTCACCGATCTGTCAACTTAGAAAGCCTCAACCAAATTTTCTGGGGGGTATGGGCCTAATTCATCTATTGTACGTGTAAAAATAGGATCTTTTGTAGTGCTTAAGCTTTGTTTCAATCAAAAATAATGTATTTAAACCCCCACACGACCTCAGAACTAAAATTCACGGATCTGCAAAATCACCTACTAAAAACGTCATGCATCGAACCCGGGCCGCCCGCACCAGAGTCTCGCACGCTAACCACTAGACCATCTCTGCGCCACATCCAGCTGGCAGTCCATATTTAAAGTCACTTGGTGAGTTTGACCCAGCTGACCTCAAGTATTCTTGCGCCAGACCGGAAGTGAAGTTTTTGCGAAATACAGAGGTTTGAGGAAATACGGGGGCTGGTTATTCACCTTTTGCGAAATACGAGGCTCAGTGCTGTACTCTACCAAGCTTGATATTTCGTCAAACCATTTGAAAATAACCATGGATATTTTCATACCATTAGAAGGCTATGGTCTCACTCCACACAATATGAAGTTTCTGCAATTCTTTATACATCAGACGGACATAATACATGAAAAAAGTTATGGTGAAATGACATTTAGATATACATTGCAGCAAATTATCCCTTGCAAATATTAATGAGAATCCTTAAATTATTGTTCTGAAATGTTTTAGGCTATCTTTTGTTATGTTACACATGTCCTTCCGTTCATAGGATGATGAACTGAATTAATTCAAACAAAGTGGTTTTCACTGTGATCTTCAGAAGTTGAAAATCAACTGTTTACAGGCATTATAGATGCATAACGAAGGTTCATGATACATGCTTTATTTTTCAGAAGAAAAGGACTTGATGGGCTGTATAAAAATAGTTCCATACTGGTCTATGTTCTATGTATGGTAATTTTTCTCGGTACATGCATCAACATAACATACATATAATATATGCAGCTGTGGATCGAACTGTGTGGAGCAAATATAATCTTTATACAAAAAACATTATTATGAACTTTGCAAATAATTTCCTCTGTCATTGATTTCAGCTGAACCCAAGAAACGTTCTCTCCTCACCGACCTTCAGCAAATGGTAATATGCTTTTATAAAATCCCTTTGCTTTAGGATAAAGGACAGAGTCCACTCCCGGTGAATAAAGTGATAATGGTTTATTGCATCCTTTGGCTGCCGTGAGCTTGGTCCCCAGGACATTCTGGACCAATTAATGAATGCCACTTAGGGTAGAGCGCTCATGAGACGACTAGCTGATCTGTTGGTACCATTAGCCCAGTAAACAAAAAGTGTTATACAGCATTTTATAACCTATATAACGTTATATAGCCTAATGTTTCTCTATGGCTCCTTCCTATGGCAAAACGTTATATAAAGTTTTAAAACGTTATTTTGACATAAAATAACGTTTTTTTTGTTAGCTGGGTGCTATGTTTCAATCAGGGTGCCATTAATCATGTGATCAATCTTCCACCGGGTCTTTATAGACATTGGGCTGATCGTCCACAGGGCCAATCATCATAAGGCATATTGTCCAGAGGGCTCCGGATCTGTATACTGGTCTACTCATGGTACCAACAGATCAGCTAGTCGTCTCATGAGCACTCTACCCTAAGTGGCATTCATTAATTGGTCCAGAATGTCCTGGAGACCAAGTTCACGGCAGCCAAAGGATGGGGCTACATGTAACCTAATGATGCAGCCAAGCGAGGCTCTGTGAATGACTGTATTGTCAGTGTACTTATATGTCTCATCTCATGGAGATATTTGTGATGTTATCAGAACCCCATTGACCACAATGCCCTTGCCTTTGCAAGGAACCCGTTAACCAAATCCCTCCATCTTGGAAACCTACCGTATTGCACTGGCTGGTTCCCTTGACATTGCCGTGTCATTCCTAAGAGCGTAGACTGTTTCTTTGACGATAAACACTAATATCAGCTCATAGCAGCGATTTGAAAGCGATTTTAGCCCCGAGACGAAATGTGTTGCGCAGCAATTTATAGAAATGATTATGTCTTACATAATGAGATAATATCTCTCATATATTATATTGTACCCTTTATGGTCAAATCTAATTCCTGAGACTAGTGTGACCGGGCCTGTTACGGCCCAATCAGACTGTTCACAATAGTGATAGGTATAAAATTGACTCCGAAGCAGAGGTCACATGTGATGCAAACACAGGGTCAACTAATGAATCATATAAGCAATCTTAACGTATGCACACCAACATAATCATTGAAAGTATTAGGAGAAATGCAATGTTGCTCTTGAAAGGTATTTCTTCAGGGTAAAACAGCCTGAAAATCATCAGATCGTTGCGTTGTTGAGACTACAATTTGACTGGGCCTTAATTGACCCTTCAGACATCGGTTGCAGCACTATTCCTTGTCATGTTAGTCCCATTTCTAGGTGATCCCCTTGGTTCTTTTAAAATGTTAACTTTACTGCAATAGCTATGATTTAAAAGCTGTGATGCGACACATGCGAAAGCTATGTTAGTTAAATCCTTGGTCATAATAGGCACACTCAAAAGTGGTAATTCAGATGACTGATAAATTTTAGTGTCCTCTGCATGTGATCGGGGATAAGTAAAAGACAAGTCTAACTTGCATTTCAAAAACTTGATTTGATAGTAACTTTTCCATCATGAGACAAATGCTGTGTAAACTTAACTATGGGGAAATTGCAACTAAGGGTAAAAGGACGCGTTCTAGCCTCTTTTGCAAAGAGCCTTTTGATGTCTCTGTGCAATCCTTGTTATAGAAAAGTTCATCGTTTCATTATATGAGCAGCGTTTTGTCAGGGTTCAGTAGCATATTTTCATTATTTCTATTTACAGGTCGCCAAATGGGAGTAATTTGATGCCAGGATTTTTGCACCATGGAAATGGAGAACCGACCCGATCTTACACCTACTACCGTACAACGAGCCGATACAACAAAAATAGAATGAATCTAAATTTACCTTCACACACATGTCTCCTTAAACTTGCACATTGTAACTTTGAAGCTAACTCAATAAGTTTAAAGTCATGAAGTTTAGGTGAAATCAATGTCTATGAACTGATATTGCACTGTTGGTAGCATGTGCTAATATAATGTTCCCTAGACCCATATCAAAAGCGTAGGATTAAGCTGATTGTGGTGGATATTCAGGAGTGAAGTTAAGATATGAAATAAGAACTCAAATTCTTTAATTTTCAGAGACATGGATGTAATTGTGTTTAAAATCTGTTTAGAATATCAATGATTTCTTGATAATAAAGCATGTATTGAAATAACCTCTGTCTGCCTTTGTTGATTATTGAGTTACTGCAGCATGGGAATACGGATACTATAATTGTTGTGGGACATAGCTGAGCCGGATATGCATATATAATATATCCTGATCCTGATCTATGGATCTTTGCATTGACATTCGGACGCTCTTCTGAAGATCTAGCGAAGATCTTGGTACACCCTCTTGTCCTCAATTAACATAGCAACTAATTATAATCAATATAGCAGCAAATATCTGTACTACATGTGATTATTGATCTATGGTCTATGAGTGATCGTTGAAAATATAAGGAACCTTTCGCAACCAGGCTGTAGCTCATAAAATGTAGATGTAGTTTGTCTTTACCATTTTCACCAATACTGAATGAATTACATTGGGATTGCTTATGGCCAACGTCCACTCGGCTCTAATCGGCTTAAGTTATACAGGAAATCTATCGCTCTGTGCAAATGCATATGTTCCCAATCGTAATTGAATTTACTTCAAGTTGTTGTTCAGCCATATACAGCTATACCTGTTGTGAGATGGGTCTGCAATCGTATTTTTAAACTGTAGTTTATTGGCTGCCTATTCTTATGAAATGGGTAAGAGAGTCACTTATGAATCAGGACCCAGGGCAAGATCAAGGAAAAACGCTCAATAGCTACCCTCTGAATTCACTCGCATTTCTCTTGGCTATTTTTACTGAAGCAAAATGCATTCGGAAGATGTCCCAAACAATCTCGTGGTAGCAGCTATTTCTGTGGTTTAACTGGGGTATTTAAATGTGAATGCCCGTGACCCCCAGGCCCAGGGAGGCATTAGTACACTAAAAACCTCAGGGTCGTCATTTTGACAATACCAAAATTAACAACTTTAGGTCGTCAAGGTGACGACCGTAGGTCATCATTGTGACTACCTAAGGTAGTCATATCTGATCCATATAGACCAAAGTTGTCATAACGACAACCTTAGGTAGTCACATGGATTGGGTAGTCAGAATGATTACCTTAAGGTTGTTGTTTTAGGTATTGTAAATTTGAAGACCTAAAGTCAACAGCAATGACAAGTCTCAACACCATTGGGTGGTCATTCAGACAACCTAAGGTATATCTGGGTGTTGGATAGGGATTATTCCCTGTCACGTGCTGCCCCCTAGGGTAAATTGATTGAAGTAAATTTTCAGCCATGAGATATAAACTGGTGACAGGGAGCAGAGTAGTCTCTATACCTTCAAGGCCATCATTCCCAACTTATTTATAACAAGTAAAGATACTTAGTTTAATCAAGAGTAAACCAAATATGTGAAAGGGATGCCTCTTGTTAGGAGGTGAAATAATTAGAGACTATATTCATACACCATTCTCCAGAGCACTTTCCATTAGTCATTATGACAACCTAGGTCGTCATAATGACTAGGGACCTTCCTCTGGGTTTTCAGTGTAGAAGTCACCTGACTGCATTATACAACGACCAGCATGCTTTAACTGTGGAGGTCGCTACCAAAGGCCGTGCCCACATGCAAAAAAAGTCCCAGTAGTGATCAAACCGGTAGCTACCGCCCTCAGGGCAGCATGGTACCCCCAAGGTGAAGCCGATCACAAATGCCAGGAGGTTCCAAAAGTTACTACTTGAGGGACAGCCCCCACTCAACTCAACAATCCTTACTGTAGATCTACCGCTTAAGGATACTTCTGACCAGATGGATGTAAAACGCGCACCACAAGAAAAAGAGTGCTGGTGGACAAAGCTTAATTTATTTAGGCTGACCATCAATCCCAGGTCTTCCTATCCAACTTATATCCTGCTTGATCACCATCTCTATGTCCCTCTATCTCTTCCAAACATTCCAAACTGAGTATTTTCCATACCCATTGTGCATGTTCTAATGTTATCTCCAGGGTCTTATGCATTCCTCCAGGTATCCCAATTTCCCACATGGTCTTAATCCTTCTTCCATTATGCCACACACCTACCTATTCAACGTTTCAAACCATTTTTCTCAGCTTCTAATCAAGTTAGAAACAAAAACAAAACTGATCTGGAACACCTAAAGCATACTGCAGCAGATATAAGGGGAGTAAAAATTATTTAGGGTTTAACTTTTTTTGTCCTGTCCCTATAGTGCAACAGCCAACCCGCCTCCCATCAAACACACACATAGAGGTGTTTATATTTATCTGGACGGATGGAAATATGAAAAAATGTTGAATATGCCTGTCCGCCCACTTTTCCATTGGAAAATGGACATTTTCCATCCAGAGTGGTCACTCTGTGATGGATGGAATGGATTGACGGATGGATGGATGGACGGACGGAGCAGAAATAGGATCCGTCCATCCATTTTATCCTGATGTCTGTCCAGTATGTGACGGACGGACGTTGGTGGAGAAGAGAACTATCCGTGGGAATGAATGGACAACAGACCTGTGTCTAGCAGACAACAGTAAACGAACGAACAACACACCAACCTTACACCCAATACCAAATAACGTGATTATACGACAAACGCTGATCTATTCTGAATTAAATGTCACAAGAATGGCTCTTTTAACATGCACATGGAAACTTTGAAGCTAACTTGATAAAAACAATGGCTACTACACTGCGAAAACCCGTATAAGTTCTGGAAAGAGCTGAACGAACTCCTGGGTCGTTCTGGTAAAAGTAGAGCCGAATTGATCTTGGACCATCATGAAACAGGTAATGAAATCAAGGGTGACCAAGTCCCAGATTATATTAATGCCTTTTTCACTGGAGTGGGGGAGCGTTTGTCCACCACACTAGGGAACAAACCGAGG
This sequence comes from Harmothoe impar, assembly GCA_947462335.1. NCBI lineage: Eukaryota > Metazoa > Annelida > Polychaeta > Phyllodocida > Polynoidae > Harmothoe > Harmothoe impar. The sequence continues at coordinate 27,247,185 of OX381717.1, forward strand.
GTGTCTGCTATAATCTCGCCCACCGCTAGTGATTATGTTCTAAACAGTGATACACTTGTAAGTTACTCTAAAGTTGTGAAAGTTCTGAGTGACATTGATGTGCATAAATCGAGTGGCGTAGAAAATATAAGCGCAACAGTTATGAAAGATGCCCTGCTAATACTAGCACCGCAGCTAACCTGTATAATAAATGAAAGCCTGCATAATATTGCCTTTCCTAAAGTCTGGGCCTCTGCCACTGTAGTGCCGCTACCGAAATCAGGTAGCGAAAGGGAAATAGGTAATTGGCGACCAATTTCTTTACTGCCCATGCCAAGTAAGGTGATGGAAAGAATAGTTTATGAACAGATCTATAATAGACTGGAAAATAATAGTCTGCTGTCAAAATGCCAATATGGCTTCCGTGCGTCCAGGGGAACTAATGACGCTGTGTTTTAATTGGTCAATGATATTTTCAGATCACGTGACAATAGGGAATATTTGGTTGCTTGTTTCCTGGATGTACGGAAGGCTTTTGATTGTATACACCATGCTGAGCTGCTGAGCCGCATGAAATCGTTTAATTTACCGAGTTTATATTGTGATTGGTTATATGCTTATTTAGGAAACCGCACGCAGCGGGTATTATGTAATAATAAGAAATCTAACCTCGCTAACATTACCTACGGTGTCCCGCAGGGTTCTATCCTGGGACCGTTATTGTTTATTTGTTATATAAATAGCCTGCCAAACATTGTTAAAAATTGTCGTATATTAATGTATGCTGACGATGTGGTGTTTTATACCAGTCACAGCAACCTGACAGAGGCAAGTGCTCTCCTCCAAGCTGACTCTAATGCGGTATTTAATTGGTTTACTAGCAGTGGCTTGTGTATCAACACTGATAAAACCAAGGTTGTAGTCTTCACCCATGAACAGCCCATAGTTCCCATTGACCTTTGTATTAAAATGGGTGAACATACTTTAGCAACCTGTCTGCACTATGAATACTTAGGCGTCATAATGGATAATGTATTAACATTAGAAGGTAGCGTTGGTAAGACAATAAACAACACCAGGTATAGAAATGTAATGCTAAGAAAGATGAGGGCCAAAATGTCGCGTCCAACAGCTACCTTAGTATACAAACAAACAATTTTACCCGTGTTAGATTATTGTGGTTTTTTGTACAACGGAGTCACAGATCTATTGCACAAGCGCCTACAACTTATGCAAAACAAGTGCCTTAGAACCTGCCTATATGCTCGATTACAATATCATGATATTGACTTACATAATTATACGGGTGAAGACTATTTATCTGTTAGATATGATATGCAATTACTGTTGATGCTCTATAAATATGTGTACGGAACCAAACATGACTGTAATGAACTGGGGCTATCCTTCCACCGACCAGTGCCTGGAGGGAGGGTGATGCGCTCGACGGGCACTGGCCTGTTGAACTATCCTGAGTCAAACCTACTGGGTTATAGAAAAAGCCCATTATATAGAGGCATAGATCTATGGAAAAACCTCCCGGCGCCTTGTAGACTAGCCACTACACGTAACTCCTTCCGAGACCTAGCTAAGCCTATTGTAAAGAGACTATACCAAGAGAAACAGAGAGGCCTCGGCCTCATAAGATAATTATAATTATAATCATGTGTTTGCGTTTACGTTTACGTTTACGTTTACGCTTACGTTAACGTTAACGTTTACTATAATAATCATGGAAACTGCTCCGCTTGAATCCGAATTTGAATTTGACGATCTCAGCATACTCTCGTATTTTCGCGAAGACACACTTGTGTTACACGGTCTCATCATTTTTGTGAATACATACATATTGTTATATCTTACCAAGACATAATATGGATATACTCCATTACTTGATTGTAAATTGTGTTTTGAAAATCACTTTGTGCAATAAACACATTTATAAACTCAAAAACACGATCCTAAACACAATCCTGCCCCGTATTTGTAAACACAATATGTACCTAAACATGTTTAGATCAATAATATGTTTAGCTCAGTGCTTAGAAATTTATGTGTTTAAGTCAATTTGTTTAGGAGAGTGAAGTGTTTAGAATTAAGAAATTGGCATATTATTGTGTTTATCTGTCAATTATTTAAGCATAAAAGTGGTGTGTCTACACTGCAAAAAAGGTGTTTAGATCCTAAACACAATCCTAAACACAATCCTGCCCCGTATTTGTCCACACAATATGTTCCTAAACATGTTTAGATCAATAATATGTTTAGCTCAGTGCTTAGAAATTTATGTGTTTAAATCAATGTGTTTAGAAGAATGAAGTGTTTAGAATTCAAGAGTTTAGCATATTATTGTGTTTATAAATCAAGTGTTTAAGGATGAAAGTGGTGTCTCTAGTGGCATGTAGATTGTCATTATGTTTAGATACTGATATTTGAATAAATTATTAATATATTTTATTTCTATATATATATATAGTGTCTCGAAGAAACTTCTAGCAGTCCCCCCCCCCATGAGCCAATATACATGCATCACTATTTCACATAGGCCTCTACTTTAACATAGACACAACCTTGAGTCAATACAACAGACCTTTAGGGAAAATAATGCTTTATCCATTCTTACAGTTCTTAAAACAGGTGTCTATGTAGCAGATGTAACTTTATTGCATCGTGATCATCGTGAAGTAGCATTCTACCCTTGAATCCTACAATATGTATTATTATCCTTTTGTATCCCATGAAATTTGAACTAATTTACTCAGATTTAAGCATTTTTAGAACAGCAATAATGTGGGTTGTGGTTGTAGAATCTACAGTCAACCACAGAGCTGCCATCTGGTATGTGTTTGATATACTATGATCTAAACACTACATGTTTACTTCCTAGACACCAATTCTCCATACTGTTTAAATACTAAACATCTAAACATAATTATTCAACATGAATGTTTAGGTGTTTAGAATAAAAGTGTTTATTCCTAAACAGAAGGATTCAAAAACACAAACCTAGTAAAATGTTTAGACTTTAAACATGTTTAGACCTAAACATGTTTAAAACCTAAGCACCTTTTTTGCAGTGTAGAGCCATGTAGATTATCAATATGTTTAGATACTGATATTTAAATGAATTCCTAATTTATTTTATTTCCATATATTTATATATACATAGTGTCTTGAAGAGACTTCTAGCAGTCCCCCCTCATGGGCCCATGTACATGAATCATTATCACATAGGCCTCCACTGTAACATAGACACAACCTTGAGTTAAAGATGGCATTGCACCAAATACAGGCCAGACAACAAGTTTATCATATTTGCACACGATTACCGTTATCTAATTTCCTATTGTTCAACATACTTCATTACATACAAATTGCTGCATCTATAGAGAAAATGATGATATAAAGAAGAACACCATAATGTACTGTGGCAGGAAATGAAAACTGCCAGGTGCCCTGGCTAGAGCAGTATTTCACCCTACGAGATGTGTATACATAGGGCCACATATAATGTAAACACTGGTAAATTCATGTAGAAAAGCACAGCATGGTGTACAATTAAGCAGGGAAGAAATCTTCTATTTTATATTGCATGATTATCAGGCCTTTTTTTTCATGTGTCCCTGAACACACGGTCATGCAACATATATATTTACAGGGAAAATATGATTTCCCCTCAGCTTATTGAGTTATTCAATCTCCCATGTGTTCGATATAATATAGCTTTACCTATGAGGGTCCACATTACCAGCTAAAAAAGGCCATCAAGGGTTGTTAGCACACTCAATACGGCCTGTCAATCATGCTTATACCTACTTGTGGAGGCTGGTACACCTGCTATATATCCTACAATATGGTCAGGGGCATTTAAGTCCTCCGGACAGTTACTCAAATGATCGAATTTTATCTCATTTTCTCTGATTTAGGGGCACCGAAATGATTGGAAAACAGTGAGAATGTGTCCCTTACAGTGCACACATGAGGGTTACAGAAATATGTCAAAATTTAGCTGCAATGCCATCTTTAATACAACAGACCTTGAGGGAGAATAATGCTTTATGCTTAAAGACATGTCTATATATGTAGCAGATGCATCTTTATTGCATCGTGATTATCGTGAAGTAGCATTCGACCCTTGCATCCTACAATATGTATTATTAACCTTTAGTATCTCATGAAATTTGAATAAATGTACTCAGATTTAAGCACTTAAGTCAACCACAGAGCTGCCATTTGGTACGTGTTTAATATAATTATTATGCTCTAAACACTACATCTTTACATCCTAAACACCAATTCTCAATACTGTTTAAATACTAAACATCCAAACATATTCAACATAAATGTTTAGGTGTCCAGAATGAAAGTGTTTAATTCCTAAACAGAAGGATTCAAAGACACAAACCTAGTAAAATGTTTAGAATTAAGACATGTTTAAAACCTAAGCACCTTTCTTTTGCAGTGTAGAGTTATAAATGAGGATCAATATAGTGTTAGAGAAATGATCTACAAGTCAGCAATCAGAAGTAACATCATAGTTTAGCATAGCGGAGAAGAACACCAGGTCCCAATCATCTTTTTTCTCAGAGACATAGATGCTATTTTACTTTTGATAATTTATACATTAAAAAGAATTCTGATGATTAAATGATATATGCAATGCAAATAATTGTGTTTGTTCTTTGTTTATAACGATAGCCCATTTAATGATATCGTTAAAAAGACAAAAAATAATGATATCACCTTATGAAATACACATATTACGATGTCGTAACTGTCTCTTATGAAAAGGCTCTCAGGGTCCAAATGTATGATAAATCAGACAATGCACTTATCCTTCTATTAAAGCGGATCCACACAGCGTTATTTTATGTGAATGTTGTAGCCTAACCCTCATCACCGGGCGAAAGAACTTTTAACGCCCACCTTGCCGGGCTCCATAGAGAGTGGTAAAGGCATGATTCTGTCGCCTGACTTTCACCTTCCCCCCCCCCTCCCCTGTTCATTTGGTGCCTATACCATATAGTCTTGAATAATTTATATTGATAGAATTTAAGAAAATAAGTATTTTATATGAAACGTATTGTTACAATCATAATAATCCCAAAAGGATCAGTCTGAGGCAGTGATGATGTAACGGATAATATCTCCATGTTGTGTTACAAATTGTTTTATATATACAGGTCAAGAAATTGGAGTGAATGGACACAACACCTGTGTTTACAACCAATACCAGACAGAGGCAAATGGACAACAGACCCGACCTTTCACCCCACTATGAACAACGCGACGATACAGCATATACTGATTTATTCTGAAGCTAATTAAATGTCACAAAAATGTCTCTATAAATACACACGGCCTATTTATTACAAAAGCAAAGAAAAAGAAAATAATATTGGCCCCTGCAGCCTGCCTGGCCAGGTTCTGGTCAATGGCTGACCAGGCAAGGTACCGGCACACTGGAGGCTAGGAACAGTGGCGCCCCCTGGTGTGTCACTAATACATTACACAATATGATTGAGTCTCAACATAAATGTGCATATTGTAACTTTAAAGCTAACCCAATAAGTTTAAATAGAAATGACTAGTGAGGTAATACGTGGAGGTTGATTTAGTGTTGGAGAAATGATCTATACATCAACCAGGAAGATCTATATGTCAACTAGGAATATACATCATTGTCTGGCAGATTCAGGATGGAAATTATGCTATGGCTTAAGATCCCAATTGTCTATTTACTCAGAGACATCGATTTTCTCATACTTTTCATGATACTTTTTACTACTGATACAGTTATAATGATTAAATGATACCTACAACGCAGATATGGCACAAACTCCCGACTTATGTTGTTTCGGCTATTTCTATCCCTTTATAGGCTTATACCCCTGCAGAATAACCAGTTTTGCACCCATTTTTTCAAATGTTTAGTATATGTGAAAAAACATCCTAATAATTCGGGAATATTTTTTTTTGTGTGTATTGGCCCAATAATTTCCGTTTTCTGGCCCTTCCAAGGCCCAAAAAAACCTAAAAACACCAAAAACGCCAAAAATGGCATGTTTTACATGTCTCCCATGTCTACTGAGGCAGTAACAGCCTATTCCTTATATCATTTTCTATTAGGCCTATGGTAGAGTCAATTGATTCAGCGTGGTTTCACTAGATATGTTCCGTATTTTTTTCTCCACAGTCATTTAACTCTTCCTTTACCACGTCCCAAATAAAGGCACCTCTCCCGAAACCTGATTGTTTCAGATGAAATTTAAATGGAATATTAAGATGTAGGGGATGGCCTAACCTTTCAGAAATTGAAAGAATTTTGTAAATATTCTAATTAAAAGTACATCTATGACAAAATGAACAGTACCGAATGACCAGAAAGTAAGATACCCTAAATTGATCTATGTGTTCAAATTAGGGAGATAAAGCCCTATTTGAAATTAAATTTAGCTTTTTTTAGTGCATATGTTGCCATGGCAACTTATATTTAGGCCATAATGCATCAAAATAAACCTAAACTTTTGGTACTATCTTTTTCAGCATGAAAAATTGGGCAAAATCATTTTTCACCCAAAAAACAATATTGTTTGACATTTTTCATGATTTTTGCCTTAAATATTGCTCAAATTATATTGAAAATGAGATAAATCTCATGCAAGTTGAGGTGCCTAGCATTTTAAGAATAGTTAATGTAGGTACAAACCGATTAAGATATGCAGAGACAATATGCCATAGACCACTGTCAGAAAAAATCATGAGATTCTACAAATGTTTAAGCAAAGTACAGAGGGCCAAAAATCTGCCAAAATCGGCCAAAAAACGGCCGATTTTGTGCCAAAAGGCGCGATCGGTCTTGAGGGGTAAATTCGCCAAAAGGCGCGATCGGTAAAGGAAGAGTTAAGTGTGTTTTGTCAGCAAAATATTCAAAAGTCATTTCAGGTTGATACCTCTATATAGTAAATAAAGAAGATCCACACAGTATCTACTGTATCCCAGATTGTGAGGTAACTCTTGTGTCTTCTGCTGAAAAAAAGAAATTTTGAAAAATATCCAATAATCTTGCCTCCAGGAGCATATGTCTATTGGGATACATATTTTCCATCACAGAGTCACCTGGAATATTTTTTCAGGGAGTCACCAGCCAGCCTGATGAAAATTTAAACCTTCATAGAATTATTAATACCCAATATATTTAAGTTATCTCTGGTTTTTCTGTGTCCTACCCACTCCCTCTAATGTTCTAATGCAAAGATCCACCAGTGTTGACCTGGGTGTTGCCAGGAACAGGGCGAGACGCAGGGTGATACTCCCGTGAAATGAAGCGATATTAGATGCTAGGACAAATAGATTTAAAAAAGGTCAAGACATTGTTAAGCTGCTTGAACTATACATTTTGACAAGTGGTTGAAAGTATTTGGCGCATACAGCAAGTCCAAACTAAGGCGAGGATTAATGAATACATATAAGTCAAATGTGTGAGCCGGTCATATACGTCAGCCGGTCATTTCAAACCTGTATCGATTTAGTGAGACGGAGTTAAATTATCAGTACCTATACATCATCAGCACGTCATCATAACATCGAACGGTAAGTCATTTGTACATCATCAGCAGTATGTTATCATTACATTGTCAGTATTGTATGATGGGGTCACGTATGGTCCGCCCCAACCCGAGGTGCATCTGGCTTTATAAGATATCCAAAACTCAAAACCCAAACTCAAGCATCGACCATTACTGGGCCGATGATGAGACCAGCAATTTGCCAATATCGGAATTCCAATATTGGCTCATTCTTCAGACGTATATTGGCCCAACCATGGTCCAATGTATTTCTGCTACCTGGGTAAAATGCATCAATGAGATAAAGTGAGATCATCAACAGTGATGAGATTGATAGTACTTGGCATTTCCCTTGTATACAACTGGTGACGTCTGCAGGAACATGCCCGGAAATTAGGAGAAGTAGGGGAGCTTAGGCCTAAATCCTCGCTACCTATTATAGGGAAGTTGCTTGGGAGGTTCATTCACAGCAGAACTAATAGTTTTTTTGGAATGCAATGGGTTACTCACCCCAAAGCAGAGGGATTTTAGAAAGAACAGAGGAGCTCAATATGCCATTTTAGATTTGAATGAACAAAATTATTTTAAAAATCCCTAAATGAAGGTTAATGTACATTTTGGAATTGACGGGGGCATTGATCATCACCAGTGTAGTGCACGAGCTGGACCTGGTCCTATGTATTGCAGGATAAATAAATGAATAACAAACAAACAAACAATAGGTGATGCATAGATAAATATTTCTATGTATTTTAATCTAATTTCTTTTGAAAGAGATTCCTTATTATGAACGTCAGACCCTAAATCATGCGTGACTTTTTACTCGACGAATACGGGAGTTGTTATGAAAGAGCCCCCAGGTATCATTGTATACCATAGGTCCGCCTGATGACTCATTGACCAGCCTACTAGTCACGACTGAAACTCTCAGTCAGGGCGCCAGTAACCAACCCACCTTAATCGTCCAATTCCTATGGGTATAACTCTTTTTAAGTAAGACCCTTAGTCATATTTCCTTTTGCCTTATTCATTTTTCAACATCAGATCGTCATTCTGACTGATATCCTCATGACCAATCTGGGATAGCCACTACTGACTAAGGTCCGGAGCATTTAGCCTTTAGCCTATCAGTATAGCAGCCACAACACTCACTAGATGGCGCATCGAGTGTTTCTTGTCTAGGGCTCAGAAATTGACTGATGAAATGATAGACATATGGGACCGGGGCCCTATTTAGGGCTAATAAATATCATAATGAAATTGTTTTGACCAATTAGAGGGTTAGTGGACATTCCCTACTTGGCTCATTACACAAAAAGAGGGGTAAATTCAGATCATTTTGACACTATATGAATTTTCGATTATATCTTTCAATTTACCCATTGAGATTTATATGATGCACAATCCTAAATTTGATCAATGTATAGCCAAATATGTCTGTGATTAGCCCACAATGTGTTTTAAATACATTTCAGACACCCCTTCATTCTTTAAGCCTCAACATGTAGGTACTTCAAGGCAATTTGATTTCTGTAGCTCTTGTATACATCATAAATATGACAAGTCAATTGTCTAATGACCAAATATTTTTTAGACATCTAATGATTAATATATTTAACAAACAAATCAACATAGATGTAGTTTGGAGAATTAAAAAAAAGTGAAAAATTTGATTAAAATGAATAAAATAAAATAATACCACTTTTATACTGTTTTCCGAGGTGAAAAAATTATAAAAATGCATTTCGCTGTGTATTTCATCTCATATAATGCTGGAGAAATATGTTAGGAATGAGAATAACGAAAGTTAGATCACCTTTGGTGAGACATAATGATATGATGGGTTGCTAGCAGTTTTTTTTTGCGAATTTCAATAAATTAATTTGATTATTTTTCTATTGGAAAAATAGAAAAAGAAAAGAATTTTAATCTCATACATGCCCGTATCATACACCACTGAATTGCAAATTCTATGACCTGTCTAGTGATGTATGACTTGAAATCCAGGGATAAAAATGTCTATTTAGCTTGTGGTAGCTACAGTATCAGTGCTTCGGCAAACACTCTCATCACTATGCATGACAACATATGTGACGTCACCTCGTTATGTCACATTATTATCTGGTAGAACACCGGACGTCTTTCTTCATGACAAACAATCAAACAATGTAATACGGATTGAGCCAAGCCCGCTGGCTGTCTGATATTGACTCCTCCCTGGTATTTGAAGACCTGTAAAATCACCATTTGTGGTCATGTGATCCCACTACATGTAACAGCAGGTATACTTTTGGCCACAGTCCACTGGGCTCTAATCGGCCGAAGCTATAAAGGAAATGTATGGGCTTAGCCGGCCGAAGTTCCCCAGTGGACGGTTTACATTAAATAAACTTTCAGAATACGTCACAAATTCATGGGTGCCTTTTTCTGTAGGGTTTATAGTGGACTTTTGTTTTCACGAGTTTGTGACTTTGTAAGTTATATAGAAAATGTATCAGCGCAATCAGTCGAAATTCCTCAGTGGACGGTGGCCATCAAATATCTAAGGCGTTGTATTGTACTCTCTACCTGCATCTAAGTTGTATTTGTAATACACAGTGCATGTTAATTTCTATCCAGCTTCTCTCTTTGGGAAACGGGTATTTATATCTGTATCTGTACATTTCATGTGACCCTGTCATTTCGGGAAATTAGAGAGAATAATTGAGACCGTCCACTATGCTCTCGGCCAAAGTTATATAGGAAATGGGCCTAATTGGCCAAAGGCCCCCAGTGGACGGGGGCCATTAGATCAATAAAGAAATAGCTCCAAATTCAATTCAAGTGCCATAGCGCTTAATCCTATGTGGCAGAGGTAAAATAGCGTCCATTTGTCTGTTATATATGTGAATAACTGTTCCTGTCCACATTAATTGGTTTTATGTAGTTCAATTCCATGTAGAAAAACAGCAGATAATAGTCTACCAAAAATCTACCCCTAATTGTAGCCACCGTCCACTGGGGGAACTTCGGCTGACTAAGCCTATACATTTCCTATATAACGGCAGATTAGAGCCCAGTGGACGGTGGCCACTCTCGTAGCCACAGGCCGAATGAGAGCCTAGTGGTAGAGATGGTCGGCAGGGGGTGGTAGTATTAGGGTAAGGCCTGACACTAGTATGGTCCGATCATCTAGGCACCTAGACTCAGACCAGCTATTCCCCAGAGACATCTACTGGCTTTACACAACACTACAGGTCTGAGTCTAGGTGCCTAGATGATTGGACCATACGAGTGTCAGGCTTTACCCTAATACTACCCACCCCCTTGACATTCCCTTGTGACATGTAATGTCTACCTTTTTTCGCTGTCCAATTATTGTATGATCTCGTTGTGTTTTTGTTGTGTACTGTTTAAGCGATATAACGGTATCTGTATCTGCATTTATATGTCATGTATGTGATTCTGTTTTGATATTGGCTCGATTTGAGAGGCGTAATGTATGTTGCGGAATCTAAGTCAATAAAAAATTACCAAACTCAAACTCAAACCTGCCGACCATCTCTACCACAAGGCTCTCATTCAGCCTGTGCTCGTAGCCCTACCAAGTAAACACCCTCCATTGAAAGACAAAATTCTGTTTTAGTGGACAGTGGCCATGAGCCACACTGTCTTTCTTGGCCGACATCTAGAATATTAGATTTGTTGAGCCCACTAACATGTGTTCAAACTATTTTGTGCACATTTCGCTATTCATACGTCAAATACGGTACGGTAAACGGAAGCATTCTTCTAGTATACACGGCTGCCTAGGCCCTATACGTAAAGAACATGACTGAAATTTCACAAATCAACAACATATGCCAATGAGATAAAATATATGTTTAGGTGTAGGGTTAAAAAAGACCATTTTGAATGGTTACATTAGCATTTCCATCTAGGATTTAGAATAACACATTCTGCTTTTTGAAAACCCAGCCCTGGATGAAGGTGTTCATGCAGATGACTTTGGGTGTTGATGCCCGATTCACCACCTTAGGTGATAATCAGGATACCTAAAGTGATCACTTTGAGGACATGAATTTGCCACTAGAGGGCCTTATATCGGTCCTCCTTATAACGAGATTTCACTGTAAATAGACAGAGCTGCACGCTAAAGTGGCCGAGACAGTTGGTTAACTTTGTTTTCATCCCTACTGCACGTTTTCTCAATAGGTCGCTTCTATCGACAAAATGCCCAAGTCCCTGCGAGTGGAGTCAGTCGACACTAAAAGGGTGAAGTGAAGCCAGAGCATACAGAATTTCCTGCCGGTGCACCCCCCCTCACCCACACACACACATAGAAGGGTCAATTAGGGTCAACTGGGAAATGTATCTATCTGGAATGCCCCCTAAGTCGTGGAGTGAGGCTCTGGAATTGCTTAGAACCTGTCCAACAACACTCGGTAACAGCTGACCTGCTTCTGAACTCTGTGATAGACGCACACTGTCAGAAGTAACTGTAGCTGAACAGTGAGTTTACTGTAGATTTACACTATAAAAGGAGGAATTAGTTTTTATTTGAAACCAAAAATACCTCCATTTATACTGTACATCTACAATAGAACTCACTGTTCAGCTACAGTTAGTTCTGACAGACGCAGACCTGGCACCCCTATACCCCTGCTGCCAGTATAAACCCCAAAACTCTGACAGCACACATTGATAACTAAGATTGATGCCATTGTATCGATATTGTTGGCTCCAAATGAAAAGCGTCCCATGAAATCTGATAATGTCTATGCCAAATAAAAATGTAAAACTTATATTTTCCTCTCAATGACGATATGAGTTCACATGTAATCATTCAAGAGAGAGTTGTTCCTGGGAGAGAGTCCCTACTGCAGTACATCAAGTTCTGAATGATTACTGTTTTAAACGAATGTGGTACATAAACATGTACACCTTTATTTGTGTTTTCATTATTCCTTGCCTTAGTATTAACATCAGGCCAGAGGTCAGATTATCAACCCTAGGGATAATAACATCAAACCCTAATTGTTTGATGTATCTGTTTGGCATAATAGCGCATTAATCTATTGACCTATTGTGCCTGGTTGGATGTGAATATAATTATATGAAACCTCTCTTCCTCTTATTATTGATATGCATAATTGTCAATTTAATCAACCATGGGCGATCAACCATGCACTCAACTCTTTTCTAGGATGCTGAACCAACAACTTTGATAATGTAATCAAATGAATACAGTTATCTTCTGGCTATAACCGAATAATTTTGTTTTCACTTATCAATATACGATTTTGCAGACGCACAATACTGATTATTCACGGAAATTTCAATAACTGGTACCTTTTAAAATGATACTTAACGTATGACATGTGCATTACATGTACATAACACAATAAAACACCATTACATGTATATGGTGATATTATGACATTATGATAACATAACTGTTGCCTACTGTCAGGATCTCTCCTGCTGAAGCTCATACGATATAGTTGAATATCTGTATCCTTCACAGATCGTGAGAACAAGTAGACTTTTCAAGGAGACATACTTTACCTCTACTCACATTAACCCTTTAAGGACGGCATGTTGCTATAATCGTTCCTCACCAGCAAGTAACTAGTGGATGTGGCAATGGTGTATCATTGCAACACCCTCTCAGTGTGTCATCCCAGTACAATAAACATGCTACATGTGAGTATGAATCTTGCTACAGGATCACAAAATGGCAAAATGCTTTAAATAATCCTTCAAGTGTTAGCTAAAAAGGGGAGTCTACAAACTAGGTGTAAATCGATGCTGAGTTCACTAAGGGGGCTACATGCGATGTCTCCTTTGTTCACCTTGGCAGCACTCCACCTTCTGAGGTCATGACACCTGTCACCTCTGGCTGGCAACCGCTATAATATATTAGGGTACCTGTCTGAGAATGTCCTTGTCAGCAATATCCATGATGTTAATAATTATAACCCAAAGGAATTGAGCAAAGAATTATTTCTACCAATAATAAATCTTTAAAAAATGATATATTATTGCCACTAAGAATAAGCATAGATGCTACTTGCTAGTTAGAATCAGGACTACTATTCCCCAAGGGCCGATGATATCCGCACGAGGAGCTCGTGCGAATAACGGCCGCTATTTGCACGAGGGGCTCGTGCAAATAAAGCCTACTATTCGCACGAGGAACCAGCGAGACAGGCGACGGCGAGACAGGCGACCACACGAGGAACTGACTAGAGAGGCGACCACACGAGGAACTGACTAGAGAGGCGACCACACGAGGAACTGATGAGAGAGGCGACCACACGAGGAACCAGTGATCCTGCCTGAGGGGTTGAAACTTTTTATCCCCCCCCCCCAGCATGCAGGCCCTTCTTTGCCCCCCCCCCCCCATCACAGAGTTACCACCCCTCCCCTACTACAAATCTACCACCCCTCCGATTTATATGGGTATAGACCCCTAAAATTGACATGGCGACATTGCCATTTCTTATAATCGACATGATGCATGGCCATTTAAGTGACATGTGACATGGTCATTTCTTAAAATCGACACTTGACATGGGGACCCCCCCATTTAAAATGATATTGCGATCTACAGTGAGTCGCGAGGCTGACACAAGGGTTGTCCCATGTTGAATATATGATACATCCAATGTCATGTCGCTTATTATTTTCCTTATGTCACATGTCGAGTTCGTAACGTCGCCTCTCTCGTCGCCACGTCGCCTCTCTCGTCGCCACGTCGCCTCTCTCGTCGCCACGTCGCCTCTCTCGTCGCCACGTCATGAAAATAGTTACTACCGGGGATTGAACCCTGGCCCATGGCTTGTGAGACAAGCATGCTCACCACTATACTATAGAATCACTTGCTGACATGTATAAAAAAAATGTGCATTTATATGCTAGTATATGTCACCTCTCTTGCCATGTCGCCTCTCTCACCATGTCGCCTCTCTCGCCATGTCGCCTCTCTCGCCACGTCACCTCTCTCACCATGTCTTTTTGCATGTTGCCTCTATCGCCATGTCCCCTCTCTCACTATGTCGCCTATCTGCCCGTTTCCTCGTGCGAATAGCGGCCCTTATATGCACGAGTTCCTCGTGCGAATATCGCTGGCGTTCCCCAAGCTGCATGACACCCATGTCCCCTCTGTTCACCCTGCTGCACATGGTCATAACCACCTGAGGACACAGTCACCTTGCCTTATTATCTGCCAAGTCGCGTCCTCTTTCCCATGCCCACCTCCAACAGGCCCAACTCCTTTTGTGTCGGTTCTTCCTGTGCCTTTGTGACTGTATTTGGATACAGTTACTGCCACATGAACATGCTTCCATCTGCCAAGTTTTGCCCCCTCTCCTAGAACCCTTAGCCCTCTCTACAACCCTCCTGATCTGCTGACTGTCCCAGGCCCCACACCTTCACCCACTACAGGACAGACCAGACGAACACAGGGATCCCAAGAAGTTGTAGAGAAATAGCTGAGACTAGAATCGTCTTAGAGTATTCGTCAACATGAAGTCGCTGCTTGTCCTGACCTGCCTCGTGGCTGTCTGCTTGGTGACTACAGAAGCTGCAAGCTTTGACACTCGAGCCCTTTTGGACCTGCTTCAAACTTTGGTAAGTTTTTAATAATCTTTTACCTGAATCAATGACAGAGAGCCCATTAAACATAAAGACATTATACAGCGTTTTATAATGTTAAATAACGTTTCTCCAAGGCTCCTTACTATGGTATAATGTTTTATAACGTTTTAAAACGTTAATTTGACATTAATACTCTATGATGTGATTGTATTTAGCAGTCGTTTTTAGTAGCAGGATTTCCATAACTAAGATGTCATAAACACATGGGATAAAAGGGAAACTCAATACGTTTACAGAAGAACATCTTCTTAACACAATACCATGGTTAACCTACCCACCACTTTCTGCCGTTACCCTGTGACTGCACAGATTATTGCCATTTATAAGAGAGATTGAATCTAACCAATGATTCGATCTCTGTGATAAATATTTAAATTGAAGTAAAAATGCCTGGCAAAAGTCTATTGCCAAGCCACTCAGGAAGCGTACACATTTGTAAATATGGATTTTCCAAAATCCATTTCAATAATTCTCCTAACAAAATCTATAGTTTGGTATAACTACAGCACTGGTAGGACCTGCCAACCATTTGCACGGTTTCTCTTGTTTTTATATTGTTTCGAGTGTTTGACTGAGCTAAATAGAGTGAAGATTACATGAAGCTTTTGACCAGGATCCTGACGTTTGTTATCCAAGCTAGATCAGCAGCCATGTCTGGATCCCTATCATTCACCCTTGTCTTGGTGACACTAATTTTTATCAACATTCTAATCAATTTTGTGGATCTTATTGATTTTGTTATGGAGACTTTGTACATTTATATTGATCATCTTATATCACAAAGTTTTGAAGAGCATTTATATCCTCGAATTAAGGACTGGCCTGCCACATATTTCAACTGAAGAAAATAGAATTTACATTGACAATGAAACCCCTTGATATTGAATTGAAATTGATGCGACTGCATAGGTGCCGCAATCTATTAACGTCTTACAAAATCAGAATGGTATTAAAAGGTACTTCCTATACAGGCATTTGAATCTTTTTGAATATCACCAAATCTCGTTCATCCAAGCACCTACAATAGCAACACCACGCGATACTTTGTAAATACCGGTCTGCTGTCACTACTCAAAACGCATCGTTTTCAAAAAAACATTAATTTTAGCTCTAAATCCTATGATGATATTATCATCATAATGAAAATCCAAAAACATGTATACATAGTTCTATTGGTAAGAAAATGTATTCATTGTCAACTGATGTAATCTTTCCAATTTCAGGAGAAACGAAGCCCCCCAGGTGATTATTACACATTTTTATAGCAGACATTCAGTTGGTAATAACGCCAGATATTACTTACCACCTACCACAGTTGGGCATATCGTTTAACCTGACTACATGTATTGGGGCAACTTCGCAGCACAACATGAAACTGTAGACGTATTTGAAGTAGGCCTACATAACTAGGGTGGTGATTTCGTACTTGTGTAAAACTTCTCCCGCTTTCTGTAGGCTAAAGATACATACACAATAATGACAAATCCTCATGACAAATATAATGTAATTCCAAACTTCGAATTATTTACATTCTTTATCATTTCTGATATAATGACAAAGTAACACCTGAACGTAATCTGTGACTAGATCTAGTACAGCTAAGTACACTTTGCCACAAATCAGACAAGGCTACTGCCTCGAGGTTTCAAGCATATGATTAGGCCCATAATGGACTATGGATGCTTCTTGATCAATGGAGGCCCGGTCTGGGCCCAGAGGAAACTCCAAATCCTTCAAAATAATTGCTCTGAAAATTTGTAAGAAGCTCATGATCAGTGGCCCTAGGTCAAGTGGCCAAGGAGGGCCAAAAATAAGTTATTTTGAAAGAAAAGGATTTTTGACAGTTGACAGAACTTACTTATGTTTTCAAAACAGTTGACAGCAACTATTTTGAAAAAAAAGTATGGAAAGTGTTTGAAAAAACTTTTTCTTTTTTCAAAAATAAGTGTTCCATATCTGACCATGTAAGGTATGGTGATATATTTTGGGAACTATAATGGGAAACTAATATCACTAGTTCTCACTCCACACACCAGGGTCCCCCACTGTAGGGGTTGGGACCGCGCTGGTTGTGCATCCCATTCAAAATCTCCAAGGGAGAACGACTTGTTTTTTTCTTTTTGTTTATAGTTTCACTTTGTAATAAAGTGCCTGACTTGACGAGAATGTATGTCGAGATTTAGGGCAAATGTTAATCCACTATGGTTGCATTTGTTCACATAATATATGCTGTCAACTGTCAACTTGACAGTTGACAGCAACTTAAAAAAAGAAAGAAACTGTTTTACTCTAACAAAAAAAGTTGAAAAATCAAATGCCCAAATTGCTGCCATCAACTGTCTACTTAACAGTTGACAGCAACTTTTCTTTAAATCACTTTTTATTTATATTTTTTTCTAAAATCGCGTTTGTTGGCGCTCCTGGGCCACTCTACTCATTTTAGAAACAATGTAGGTAAGCTGGAAGTCTTCAGGCAAAAAACAACTACTGGGCTACACAGACAAAATATTATTCACAACCAAACACCACTGTAGCCCAAACCAGACTCTTAGAAGGCAATATAAATGTGCACCTCAGCGTCCCCAGACTTAAAAAAATACATATTTAAGAAGAGCCCCCTCCACAGGGTTCAACAAGAAAGAAACCTACTAAGCCAGCTTGTAGACCTAGATATCCAGTATCAAGAGAACTATGAGCAGTTCATAAACGCTGTTAATAAGTAAAGCCCCACTAGTCTAACTCTTGTGAAACTTGTATAGCACTTGTATCCATTATTCTACTCCTATATATTGGTATACTTAACTTGGCATATTTACTTGGCATCGCATTGAAAAAATATAATACAAAAGATTGTCTTGCCAAATAAACATCATTAAATACAATCACAAACACAAATAAGGATTTATGTCATTTTGGATCCAAATTCTTCGTAATTGATGTAATCTCTCAGTTTTATTTGACCATTGGAAAGTTCATTCATTGTCTGATTCTTTAGCTTTAGCCTGTGACGACAATGATGGTGAGTAACCAGACATTTATTGTTTAAAAATTATTATCATAGAATGTAAAGAATATGACATTTAATACCACTTTGATCTAAACAGCTAGTTCCAAAGAATTATTCAGTTTGAGAAAATGCATAGACAGCAATTATCTGCTAACCTGTATATCGTAAAATATTATAGGATTCAGTTATTAAATCCTGGACACATGATAAAATTAATATTCATAGGTAGGGAAATCGATGGAAATATTGTAACTCTTCCACAGAAATTCTAATAAAGGTTAAATCATGTCAATTAAAACAATTAAAGCTCCTGTATCATTCAACCTATAAGTAATCCGTTTCTTGCTATAACAATGAATGACTTATTGCATATACCTTTTTATTCCTTAAGACTGTAATGGAGGTAAGAACGTTTTAGCACTCTATATTAGCCAATTCATCCATTTCACAACAACAATGATATAAGCACCCATGAACTTGTACCCAAGTCAGATTCAGTTTTTATTTGGTACCAACATGCCTATTATATCATTGGTTGTGGCTGTTCAAAATAGTTAAAAAAAAGTATACTTAAATAAGATATCATAGCTAAATCAGCTGTATACTGCAGTCAAGGTAGAGTGTTAGAAACTGACACATCCTATATGGCAACTTTTAGTGACATTGATGTAAAATATTCTTGCAATAAGATTTACCTAATCCCTTTTGGTTCTGAACTGTGCTTGACAGTTTAAAGATGTTGTGCTGCATACTGGATACCAGCAATTTTCTGAAAGTTTGTTGCCCTACCCACAAATTGGTAAATTGTTATTTCAGATTTCGTATGTCGAAGTAAGTGAGATTTCCTCTTTTAAAAATTAACACCAATGATGGCTGAATATTCAACTATCTACACAACCAAAAATAGTTGTCTCATTTTAAGAAAATAAGATATCTATCTTTCTTTCTATCTTTCATGTAATCTCTTGATCTCCTTTGCTGTCCATCTCTTTATCACACATTCTCCCTTTACTCATATCTCACTCTGTTTTTCTCTCTACATGATTGATATCCACCTGAATAATATTGAACGGTGGCGGAGAACTGACACCTTGTATATAAACGTTGTATGGTAGACTTATAGCATGATGATGCACTACTCTCCCCCACCCTCACCCCACAGCCACCCTTGCACACATGTACTGCAAGGTAAACTAATAGAATTTGATGAATGAAAGGGCAAACTGTAACCCCCCTCCCACCGGGAGTGTATAGTGTATTGAATGTGATTATTCTGATTCAACTGTTGGGGAGTATTCTTTTGTAAGGGTATCATATTATGACACTGGTTCTACATGTGGAGTCCCCGGGTTAACACATATTTCCTGTAACTCGGCTTTCTCCGCCTGGAGTTAGTGTGCCTGGTATCTGGGAGAGAACCCAAGTTCTCTCTTGGTTACCGGGTGCCACTCTTAGGCAGGAAAGCCGATCGCTACCTATACCACGGTGAGGGTACATAAACCCCGTGTTACCTGGGCTCCACAGTCAGTGCAGGCTTGGCTGACTCTACTTCACCTGTCCAGTTGTGCAGACTAGGCATTTACATATCTTATGTGTGGAAGCACCTCGGTGCAGACGATTCCTGATTCAGGAAGAGATACCAGTTTATCTTTTGAATAAACAGATAAGTAACTGTTACTCTCACACATGGAAACTGCCGTTTGAAACATAGGAACCTTTACACTTTAAAGGGGCATTCTCACCACTCGCACTTACCACATAGCAGACTAGAACAGTACTAGAATTGTGAGTGGGAAACACTTGGTGAGAATGCCACTTTAATCTCTTTGTTTGAGTCAAGAAGTTCTCATACTTATGTGCATGCTGGATGCGGACCAATGTGCTAAATGCTTTATTATGGGGGGGGGCAGGCTTTGTCTTACACCTTTCAAATAGCTTCCTGCTGGGATTCACCCCTCCCTCCACCACAGACACACTCTCAATGGACTGGTCACACCATTGACAACAGGCCCTTTTTCAAGACCAGGTGCTTATTATTTTGAGGTATGCTTTTACCTCCACCCATATTCAAGATGGGCGCTCTTCAAGACCAGGCCCTCTATTGCAAGGGTACGGTATGGTTCTTTTTTAAGGGAGGGACTTATTGCAGCAAGTGCATATTAAATTGAGTACAGTAATCACATTGTCTACTGGTATGTCAAACTGTCTGTGACAAGGACACAATTGCACGCTTTTAATTAGATTGTTATTTAGCCTGTGAGGAACACATCGGAATACCTTTTCAGCAAAGTCTTATGTCACCAACTATTGGACAGCATGGTGGAAAAAGCTGGCAAAAAATGTGTTTTCCTAAGCGTTCATTATAAATTGTATTTTCAGTTTCTCTCAGCAGGAGTTCATTACACTGATTGTGTAAAGCATACACTATCATTAAGTTTTATCACTATCAACTAATTTATCATAGGAATTGCATATAAGTTGAACAATTAAAATGTATCTCAGACGGTGTGTTGATAAGAAACTTTGAAAATTGTTTTTTCAGCCAATCCCAAGGGGAGTGATCCTCCGAATGTCTGCCTGCCAAAATGTAAGGATAACATTTTTTCATATCTTTGGCACTATTTCTGTGAAAAAGATGCACTTAGGACATGGACTCATTTCCCTCTTCAGATCTCCTCCCGGTTTAGCATAAAGTTAACATTTATGGGCCCATCTTTTGTTCTTCCATAAGGTAGAGTAAAACGAAGTAGAATTGCAGGCCCCCTTATAGTATACTGGAAGGGTCGATAATACAGATATTGACCTTGCTGTGGCAGAAAGTAAAGGCACCATTGCAGAGGACACTGCTGATATGTCCTCTTGTGTTAGAAAAGAGAACTAAAATAGCTCAGTCTTGTGTGGCTTATATACTTAATACATCTAAGAAAGATCAGTACATACTTATGGTGAAGGTCTACATATTGCCAATAAATATGGCAGTACACACAATGTATGATTTGCATGAATAAGTGGAAACCCTTGTGGTTGTGGGTAGGGATAGTGCCTCAATAATCCATATAAATAGAAACACAGTGAGACCTTTTAGCAGGCAGCAGTAAGTAGGCAATTTCCAGATTATTGTTATCCGGTTTACAGTTGTTTTGCTTTTGGCATGGATTTATGTTGTTTTGCATCCAAACTCTTCATAATTGATGTAATCTCATCAGTTTCATTTGACCATTGGAATGTTCATTTATTGTCTGATTCTTTTGCTTTAGCCTGTGAGGACAATGATGGTGAGTAACAAGACATTTATTGTTTAGAAATTATTATCATAGGATGTAAACAATATGACATTTAATACCACTTTGATCTAAACGGCTAGTTCCAAAGAATCATTAAATTTGAGAAAATACGTAGACAGCAACTATTTGCTAACACGTATATCGTAAAATATTATAGGATTTAGTTATTGACTCTTGGACATATGATCAAATTAATGTCCATCATTAGGGAACTCAATGGAAATATTGTAACTCTACCACAAAAGTCTCGATAAAGGTTAAATCATGTCAATTAGAACAATTAAAGCTCCAGTATTATTCAACCTATTAGTAATCCGTTTCTTGCTATAACAATGAATGACTTATTGCATATATTTTTTTATTCCTTAAGACTGTAACGGAGGTAAGAACGTTTTAGCACTCTATATTAGCCACAACAACAATGATTTAAGCACCCATGAACTTGTACCCAAGTCAGATTCAGTTTTTATTTGGTACCAACATGCCTATTATATCATTGGTTGTTGCTGTTCAAAACAGTTTAGAAAAAGTATACTTAAACAAGATATCATAGCTAAATCAGCTGTATATGCATTAAAGGTAGAGTGGTAGAAGATGACACGTCCTATGTGGCAACTTTTAGTGACATTGATATAAAATATTCTTGCAATAAGATTTACCTAATCCCTTTTGGTTCTGAACTGTGCTTGATTGTTTAAAGATGTTGTGCTGCATAATGGATACCAGCAATTTTCTGAAAGTTTGTTATCCTACCCACAAATTGGTTAATTGTTATTTCAGATTCCGTATGTCGATGTAAGTGAGATTTCCCCTTTTAAAAATTAACACCAATGATGGCTGAATATTCATCTAAACCACCAAAAATAGTTGTCTCCTTTTAAGTAAATAAGATAAAAGAACTCACCTATCTATCTGTGCATCTATCAATCTATCTATCTATCTATCTATCTATCTATCTATCTATCTATCTATCTATCTATCTATCTATATTTCTATCTATCTATCTATCTATCTATCTATTTTTTATTTAATCTCTTGATCTCCCTTACTGTCCTTCTCCTTATCACACTTTCTCCCTTTACTCATATCTCACTGCTTTTTTCTATACATGATTGAAATCCACCTGGGGGTATCAGAATAATATTGAACGGTGGCGGGAACATATATTTCACAGTTCACTCACCAGGTGTCAGTGTTCAGGTGCTGTGTAAGCACCCCACCTGAGTCAGTTGGTCATTCTAAAGACGTTTTTTTTTTTTTCCTTGTAATAAAAGGGCCTCCTTGTGTGTTTTATTGTTTTTACAAAAAATAGAGATGAATATATAACAATTCCAGTAATATTCCCCCTGGTTACACGCTGGCTTCTGCTACTCACACCGCCATAACAAATATGGACGATCCACAATCGGTGAGGACGGATATGATACCTGCGCATGCCCGCACTAGACACAGGTTACCCGGTGGTTCACGCCACAGCTCTATTAATTATATACCAGAAATACCCGGGCTATTTCTTGTAACATAAGCAGTAAACAAAGACTTCCTTGGACCCCAAGTCTAGCCCCCAGTCAACTATGGGGTCACCAGCTTGTAACTGACCAATCATCAGCCAGTGGTGGTCAGGCGACCTGTGCCTTCTTGGTCCTCCCAAGGCACTAAACTTGGCACTCAGCCTACTGCAACCATCCTGCCTGGACCACCACTATTACAGCGCTGCCTTGCCTTCAAAAGAATTTCATTATGCTAATTGGTCTGGGTGTGGGCTGGTCCACAAATGCAGTGGCACGGCGTCGTGTAAATATGCAAGTGCATCCAAGGATCAGTGTCCAGCTGGGCATCAACCCATCTGATTATAATCTCTACCTGGACTCGGCCCTAGTTGACTAGCTTGTAATATCCATGTATATATGTATATGGTTGTTTTTTGTTTAGATGGGAGATATTCAAGCTGGTGCATATTACATACAGTAATTATATTATCGGTTATAACAGCCTATAGGTGTTAGACATATTGGTACTAGTAGAGACGCTCCGGCTCACCCCCCCCCCCGTGTGGCGTGGTTGAACTTCTCACATACTCAGGTTATGCACCGCAGTGCCCCCTGGAGTTTAACCCTGTTAGTTTTTGTGTTTGGTGGTTGCAGGTCCACATATAATTGTACCTCATTTCGGCTATATTTTCTCATTCAAATCATTATATTTCACAAAATACAAGGCCGTTATACAAGCCCAGTCACATATACCTAGCTAATTATGTTCTCTACCTGTATCAAGGTTAATCTATTTCAGCAAATAATGTTTAGATATTCGCAAATTGGATTTCCTGATTGAACCTAAAATTACATGTATAATGACCAAATGTCAAGGAAAGAAACCCCCTCATTGTCTTTTCTAGGGTGGCTGGAGGTTCTAGCTGATCACCCCGTCCCTATCTGATCCTATGTTAAGTGACCCTTTTATGATACCTTCCCATTTTAGCTAAGGAGCAGATAAAAACTTCTAGTCAGTTGGTATCAAGAAATCCTGAATGGGTCTATCATATATACAGGCTGGAAGAAGAAGAATAAATTGTATTACATAAGGTTCCTCAGGGGCAATGTTGACAGACCTTCAGATTTTGAGTCTGTTTGGGCTCTATGACTGGGAGATTTCTTTGACATGACCTTTGGGAGAATTACTACTGCTCGATGGCAAATCCATGTATCAACAAGATTCTTTTTTCGTTTGAAGCGTCTTGTATCCAGGTATGCAATGGTGGGTCCCATAGTCACTTGACACAGTTGTATCATTTCGAGATAAGCCACCTAAAATCATTATCTTTGGCTCAATTATTTCTCTAGAAATCTTTAATTGGTAGACTACGGTAGACTACTGAAAATAGAGCTAAAGCAGCTGAAAATTATGCATTTGGAATGGAAATAAAACAGCCTACCGCCAGCCAGCGTCAGGCTATCTGCTGGGGGTCATATTGGAGTCTTCCAAAGGTTTATATCATATAATCAGCACTAGAGGGCATCACTGTTATATAGGTTAAAGAGGGGACCTTTAGTTCATATACTTAACACTGCAGCAGGTACGTGCTATGACTGAGGATTTGGTACTAGCTACAAGGTCTAAGAAGAACTCAAAACCTGTCAGAAGCTCTGCAGTGGTGAGGCATTTATGATTGATTATATATTTTGCAGCAATCATTTTATCAACGAAATATGACTGATTAATTAAATGCCAATATTAGGGCTTTAAATAGATGCATAACACTTGCATATCAGATCGTTTTAAAGAAATGGTCCGGCCACCCTATCTTTTCTCCCGGCATGGGGTTAAAGGTAGGATTTCTCCAACCTAGCCATTGCCGCTTCAGTTGGTGTGTTCATAGACATTTTCACTTTTAAATTGCTTTATTTCAGCAAACCCCAAGGGGAGTACTCCTCCGAACATCTGCCTTCCAAAGGGTAAGGGTAGCACTCTTCCATTTCCTTATCACTATTTCCATGAACAAGATGCATTAAGGACATGAACTCATTTTAGCTTTTTTAGCTATCTTACATTGGCTTTAGAAGTATAATTTCCGAAATATTAAAGACATTCTAAATATTCTCTATAAAGGCTACTTTAAAAGGAATAAAATCATACTGTTAAGTTTCATTTGACCATTGGAATGTTAATTTATTGTCTGATTCTTTTGCTTTAGCCTGTGATGACAATGATGGTAAGTAACAAGAACCATATTTATTGTTTAAAAACTTATCATTGTAGCATGTAAAGAATATGACATTAATACCACTTGGATACAAACAGCTGATTCCAAAGAACTATTTAATTTGAGATAACACATAGACAACATTTATTTACTAAATTATACATTGTGAATTTATGTTGGATTCAATTATAAAATCCTGGACATAAATTAAATTGATATTAATACAAAGAACAATCAAAGGAAATATTGTAACTGTATCATACAAATTCTGATAAAGGTTAGACTGTGTCAATTAAAACAAGTAAAGCTCCTTTATCATTCAGTCTATTAGTAATCTGTTTCTTGTTATCAGAATGATTGACTTATGGTGTATTATTTTCTATTCCTTAAGACTGTACAGCTACAGGTAAGAAAGGTTCATTGCTCTATATCAGCCAATTCTTCAATTTCGCAACAAACACCCAATAACCTATACCCAAGTCAGATTCAGTTTCTATTGGATACCAAACATGCCGATGATATTATAGGGTGCTGCTTATATGCGAGTTTAACAAAAAGAGTAAACTATAGTACTAAATAGCAAATTTTCTGACTTCTTGTTGGGATTATAGCATGAGTCACAATGAGAAATTGATATAATAACGATGTAAGACCATTTTTACCGCCTTTTCACCCTTCTGTAGCTGTCAGGGTGATATGCAATGATATATAAATTGGTGAAATAAATAAAACTGTAGTACCAACAGGTAGATCAGAACTCTTTGCACTCAAGAGGCTCTTGGGCTACTGTCACAGAAAAAGGGGATAAATGCCATGAAATTCTACTTTGGATTAGTGATATCTCTCATATAAGGACTCTCCTGACTGCAAAGATCTGATATGTATTTATTTTATGTTCATGTGACAATTTTTACTATTTAAATCCTGAAGCACACGGATTCCTCATTTGTATTAGTGGTTTAAGTATCTCTTCAACCATTACCAGGCCTGGACATTCCGGGACTACCCCCAATAAAAATATATCAGCCCACATGGATGGTTTTACCAGCATGGGAAGATTTTCCCCTACATAGGGCAGCTGCCTAGTGCAGTATCTAATACAGGTGGGGTAGTGAGGGTTGGGGAAGGGGGGGGGGAGTCCACATACAAATATCAATTATTTTGGCTATATTTTGTCATTTAAATCATTGTATCTCAAGAAATACATGACTATTATAATGAGCCCTTTTACATATACCTAGTCTATGATATTGTGTACCTGTAAATATAGGCTAATCATTTTTCAAAAATAACGGTAAGAGATATAAGCAAATTAGAGTTCCTGGTTGAACCTGAAGTGACATGTATATGTATATCAATCCGAAATCAAGGCAAGAAAAGCCCTCATACTCTTTTCTCCCGACAAGGGATTAAAGGTAGGATTTCCCCAACCTGATTACCTACACCGACCTAAACTCCTGACCATGAGATGCAATACGTATGTCTAAGTAATATGATTAAACTTTGGCTGCAAAATAAACTGGCGAAATATGGCAATAGGGTTCTTTCCAGGAACATTACATTCAACCATTGTGCCTCTGTTAGTTTTATCATGAAAAATACAATTTCTTTATGTGCAAATTAATATGGCACCCTTAGTGATAGGCTCAAATAATTTTTACAGGTGTTAAATGTATTTACAGGTACACAAATAATCTATCAATAAGATTTACATAATTGTTATGGTTCTGAACTCTACTTGATCTCTTTATGATAGTAAATCATGCATGATGGGTTCCAACCTTATTTTTAAAATTTGTTGTCCTACCTACAAATTGGTTAATTGTTATTTCAGATTTCGTATGTCGACGTAAGTGAGATTCCCCTATCAAAAATTAACACCAATGATGGCTGATGGCTATCTATCTATCTATCTATCTATCTATCTATCTATCTATCTATCTATCTATCTATCTATCTATCTATCTATCTATCTATCTATCTATCTATCTATCTATCCATCCATCCATCCATCCATCTATCTATCTATCTATCTATCTATCTATCTATCTATCTATCTATCTATCTATCTATCCATCCATCCATCCATCTATCTATCTATCTATCTATCTATCTATCTATCTATCTATCTATCTATCAATCTATCTATCTTTTGCTCAATGTCTTGTCCAATAGTCTAACCATCTCTCTATCTCTTTATATCCTTCTCTTCCCCTAATTTTCGCTCTCTCTCTATATATATCTATCTACATAATATATCTATATATCTTTATATTTATGTACATCTTTACCGATGTATATCTATATTCATATATCTATATCTATATAATCATGATGTTTCTTCTTTCAAGGGGACCTATTTAAGCAGGCACACATTACACCCAATACAGTAATTATATTGTGCCTTGTCCTGTCAAACAGTCTATGGAAAGGAACCAAACTTTGAAATGAATTACTATTTACCCTGCGGAAACACATCAGGACAATTTTTTGTTGAAGTTTTATGCCACCAACTATTAAACAGCATGGTTGAAAAGATGGCAAGAGGAAATGTTTTTTATAGCATTCATTATATTTTCAGTTTTTCTCTCTTTTATTGCAACTATATTTCAAAGTGTATACCATCATTAGGTTTTATCATTATCAACTCATTTATCATAAGAATAACACACATGCTAACAATTAAAGTGAGACATTATAATGTATCTCAGTTAGTGTGTTGAAGAGAAAATTCACCAATTGCTTCATTTCAGTAAATCCAAAGGGAAATAATCCTCCGAAAGTCTGCCTGCCAAAATGTAAGAATAACATTGTTTCATTTCTTATCACTGTTTCTGTGAAATAGATGCATTAAGGACATGAACTAATTTCTTCCTATTTTGGCTATCTTAGATTGGATTCAGAGTATAATTTCCGAAAAGTAAACAATTTCTAAATAATTATTCTCTTTAAAGACTACTTTAAAAAGAATTGAATCAACTAAATCAGATATGGATTTATGTCGTTTCGCATTCCGTCTATTCATAATCAATGTAATCACATCTATTCCATTTGACCATTGAAATTCTCATTCATCGTCTGATTCTTATCTTTTAGCCTGTGGCAACAATGATGGTAAGTAACAAGAACCACATTTATTGTTTGAAAATTATCATCATAGCAAGAACATGAAACTTATTACCACTTGGATCCAAACAGCCAATTCCAAAGAGCTATTCAATTTGTGATAATATATAAAAACATTTATTTGCTAATCTAAATATTGTAGGATTCCATTATAAACTCCTAGATTAAATTGATGATCAAATTGATGATCAAATTGATGATCAAATTGATATTTATAAAAAGAACAATCAAGGGAAATATTGTAACTGCACCATAGAATTTCTAAAGGTTAAATTGCGTCAATTAAAACAATTAAGGCTCCTGTATCATTTTGCCTTTTAGTGATCTGTTTCTTGTGATCAGAATGAATGACTTATTGCCCATTATTTTCTATTCCTTAAGACTGTAGCGAAGGTAAGAAAGATTTATTTCTCTATATTCACCAATCCATCACTCTCACAACAACAGTAACATAAACACCCTAGAACTTGCATCCAACTCAGATTCAGTTTCTGTTTGATACCTCTGGCTAAAGCCTACTACGGTACTAAATTGATATAACAACTATCTAATACAGATGTTATAATTCAAGCAAAGTTACTTATGATTGGCAAAATGTGTCAATCAATGGAGGAAGACTAATTGGCTGGCTGATTGTTATTTCAGGTCACACATGTAAAAGTAAGTGATGACTGAATATCCATCTATCTATATTTCTCTTTCTATCTCACTCCCTCTCTCTCTCTCTAGGCCTAGAGGTTATCAGAGGGAGCCCATTAAAGCATTTGGATAGATTCTTATTTAGTCCGTGGAAACACCGAGAATAGCTTTTTTAGTGAGGTTATATGTCCCCAACTGTTAGACAGCATAATTTTTGGAAAAAGATTGCAAGAGGAACTGTTTTCCGCAGCATTCATAATATTTTCAGTTTCTCTCAGCAAGTGATGTGTGAAACATGCACTATCATTAAATCACCTAATTCATTACAGGAATTTCATATGTGCCAATTATTGAAGCGACCTCGGTAATTTCGCTACTTACTTTGTTTCAGCAATTAGAACACGGAGCGGTACTAAGGACGTCTGCCTGCGAGGTAAGGGATGAAATTGTTTGATTTTCTCATCACTGTTTTGATAAAAGGGTGCATTAAGGACATAAACCCATTTCCCTCTATTTTAGCAATCTTAAGTTCCGGAAAAGAGTGAATACTTTCTAGATCTTCTCTTTTTTAAGGGCTAATTATAAAAAAAAAAAAAATCACTTTATTTATGTACTTAAAGTGGCATTCTCACCGAGCGTTTTTCACTCACAATTCTAGTACTGTTTAAGTCTGCTGTGTGGTTAGTGCGAGTGGTGAGAATGCCCCTTTAGCACTAAGAAACCTAATTGGTGTGCAGTTGATAAAGTTTGACGATCTTGTGGGGTGTTAATTTTCTGTTGTTTAACCGATTACCAGAGCCACCATCAAAGCGTGAGTAGAAATGTTGACCAGTATTTGATATAAGGTGTTTAAGACTATAGGGTAAATGCCTAAAAATGATAATCAATTGATTATAAATATTTACTCTGGTGCTGGGAAAATACTGAAATAATAGTGGCAGAGTGAACACCACGTCCTCGTCAATCACAAACCTTACTATAATATTACACTGCTATATATGGGCATTAGGTCAGTTCTTCATTCATTACTCACATGTGTCACATTTTCTTCCAAATTAATTCCTTTATTTAACCAAATAATCTTTCAAGAAGGGTCATTAATTTCAAGATTAATGATTTAATATCCATGTTCAATCACTGATTGAGACACATTACACCCTCTAAGTCACTACCCAACATAATTACATAAATTTTACACTTTGATGCAAATGACCTCATGAACATGTACGGAATACACATAATTTAGCTTGACTTAGTTATGGCATCGGGTAAGTTTCTGGTAATGTCTGGACAAAACAAAGAGAAGATAATCCTGCATGCAGTCAGACAATGGATAACTGATACAGTAAATCAGTAAATAGTACCTTATCACCTTCTGTGTTATACTTCAGGTGCATACGATAAAGACAGTTCCCTGCTCAACAGTCTTAAAGATCTGGTCAGTGTCACCTTTATTAGTTTTTTCAACTTATATTGTGATGAAGGAGAAATAAATGTCACTGGAAAGCCTGGATTATCTGCTTATATTATGTGCAGTAAAGAAATCTACATTAAGAAATATTAAACCAATAAAAATTGATATAGCCCAGTAATTTATTAGTCAATGTCCAGAGTGTTTTTTTCCAACCTGGGACCTCATACCTACGTAACGAGATTGACTATGAGAAGTCATGAAGTCTAATGTCTGTATTATATATTTACAGGTCAAGAAATGGGAATAAATGGACAACAGTCCTTTGTCCACTAGAGAACACTAAATGGAACCCAAGGAGACCCAACCTTACACCCAATACCGGACAATGTGATGATACAACAAATACTCATCTATTCTGAATTTTATATCACAAAAATATCTCTTTAAATTTGCACATGGAAACGTTAAAGCTAACTTAGTAAGTGAAAAAAACAGCTATTGACTTAAAATTGAAGATCAGTATAGTGAGAAATAATCTACAAGTCAAGAAATAGAATTAACATCATAATGTAACAGATGGAAACCAAGCCTCAATTATTTCTTTTTATGATTAAAATTTAATGATTCATGCAATACAAACCAACATCTTTGTTCTTTGTTTATTTCATATTGAAATACAAGCCTACAATACACGTACAATAAGTACCCCAGCTAACCACAAGACGTTTCTAAAACGTTTTAAAACGTTTGTTTTTTGGTTTGGAAACAAATGTTTCAGGTTTTATGTGGGAAATAATGTATGCTCGCCAGACTTTTTTTTGTGTATAAATTACCCTAGTAGCAAACACACTGTGGCCCCGGACGGGGCCAGACTGTGTTTGCAAGTCTGGCCCGGAGTGGGCTAACTGACGGGCTCCCGTCGGTTTAGGGCACTGGGCTTTGGTCTGGCCCCGTGCGGGCTTCCCATGTTGGGAGCAGATCGGGTTTTGGACGGGAAGCCCACTTTGGGCTCAGATCAGTTTTTGGACGGGCTTCCCACTTTGGGCTCAGATTGGTTTTTGAACGGGCTGAAAGTGGGTTCAGATTGGTTTTTGGACGGGTTGAAAGCGGGCTTAGATCGGTTTTTGGACGGGTTGAAAGCGGGCTAAGATCGGATAATTATGGGTTTTTAGAATCTATTCAATCATTCTCCAATGATTTCTTGTATTTGTTGAACCAGATATCCTAGGTCCTGCTAATAAACCCAAGGCATAATCATACTCTTCCCACCCAATAATGGAAGTATCAAGCAGGCCTATTATCATCAGGTTTGAGCCACATGCAGCATAGACAAGTGTCTATGGTGCACATTGACCTTCAAAGCCATAGTTCATACCTACATGGGGCACATGAGTCTTGTATTAAGATTGTAATGCCACAGAAATAGTGTTTACACTGGATAGCTGCTTAGAGAACCTCCTTTTCATCATTCAAATATGTATTCTATCTTATTTCCAAACTGTGAGAACATCTATTTATTGTTTCCTATTCTACATCACTTTAACATTTTATTGTATTATTATATAATGTCAATTTCATCTGGCTTTGTTGGAAAACTCTAGATATTGTATAGCAGTGACATCTGGTGTCAATCATCAGAACTATTAGACCAGTTGCCCTGTCCAAACCCAAGCTCAGCCCTCATCGGCCCGGAGTGGGCTAACCGACGGGCGCCCCTTGGTTTAGGGCACTGGGTTTTGGTGTGGCCCCAAGTGGGCTGCCCGAATTGGGCTCAGAACGGGTTTTGGATGGGTTTCCTGTCATCTGGCCAATATGAACCCATTTGAAGCGGGTAGCCCTCTTTGAAACTGATCTGAGCCCAAATCGGGCAGCCCGCTTTGAAACTGGTCTGAGCCCAAAATGGGCAGCCCGATCGGGGCCACACTTCAGCCCAGCCATCTGCCCAACATGAAACCCAGCTCAGTTTTGCCCGACTTCAAACAGCCAATCCGAGCTAAAACCAAATTGGCCCCGTTCGGGCTTGCTACTAGGGTACACACATGCAGAGACCTTTGCCACTCTACTGGCCACTCTACAGTAGTGACACTGACTCTGACCTCACCTGGTCAGTTACCTAAGGCCGTGGTCACACACCTGGGGACTTACCTGGGTCGGTTACAGCATCCTGCCGCCAACAGCTGCCCAAGAAGAAGAAAAAACGAGAAAGAAAGTTTCTGAATTATTCAAGAGAGCCTGTTCCCTCCCCTAGAATTGAACCCAGGCCACCCACACCAAAAGCGAACAGGCACACCCACTAGACCACCAAGGCTGTTAGTGAGGGTGGGCATTTTATGCAATCTTACTTACCACGTAAAAGCTCATCAAACTTGGAAGTAACATCGATTTTTACCATTGCTACCAATGCACGCAAAGGTGCCTACGTCTGCGTTTATTGAGCTACGTTGGGTTTAGCATGTATTCCACCAATGTCGGTTGGCCGAAATTTCGTCATACGATAAAAGTCTGTTATGCTAAACTTATGGGAGAATCTCGTCCTACAGACAGAATCGCGATATTCTAATAGTTTGATATTACAAAAACAGTTAACATGTGCTTGAAAAAAATGGGTACCGTCATATGTTTATTTCCTTCCTCATAGACCTACCGGAGTCTATAATGAAGAAAACTTGGTAACACTTTTAACACAATCTGAAGGCCTTTTCCCTCAATATTTTAGGCAAAAAGAGGTCACCATTTTCAGATGAAGTAAAAAAGAAGTTTTAGATGGAATATTTACACATTGCTTTACAGTTTTACAAAGGGGGATTATGAGGCAAATATTGTATCGATATAATGCCTTTGTCAATGCCATAATTAGAATTCTAGAAATGTTGGAGTATCTATTCTAGGGGTATCGGATGATGTCCCTGATTCGAGCCCCAATCTAGCTATATTTTAATTAACAACCCAAAGTATAGCAGCATATATATAATACTTTGACATTCACTTCTTAAAGATGTTTGAGGTTACTTATTTGGTTAGCTGAGTTATGGCCACTTAGCTTAAGCTAAGTTATAATACATCCTTCAGTAGGTGTTCTGTCAATCCCAAGCTATATATGTACAGGCACAGTGGTTTTGTGGTTTGGGGTTGGTACTAAGATTAACTTCCATGGGTTCGAGCCTCACAAGGCACCCAGGGCTTTCTACAAATAGGGCCTTTACCTTACAGAATGAAAACAAACCTTTTGCAAACTTCCAATGCAGTCTATACGAAAACTTTTTCACTATGCAGGACATTCGGTCCTGCAGATTTTTTTCTACGCAGGCCTGGCTCAATTTTTGCAGGCCCGGATATTGGAGTACAATCTTGCCATATAGAAATGAAATATAAAGCAAATGTTTGTATTGGCAATGATAATGAATAGGGTTCCCCCTTCACGTTACAATCATATTAACCATTTTGATATGTAGATTTCTGAAGAACATTACAGAAAATATTCACACTTTCTGTTTTATGCTGTAGAAACCTTAATAATGGTCCGATTCACAAGCCGTAAAAAATGTCATATAGGCGAGAATCTCTAGAATACAGCTAGCCATTCGGCCCTGCAGTAGCCGGATCGGCAGACTATTTGCCGACTATAGCCGGTGTCCGACAGGATTTTGTATAAACTGTTCCAACCGTTAGCCGGGACTTCCGTTACTGAAATAATGTTCAGAATATAAGGTTTTGATGTAACTTGCATTTCTCCCAAGTTCGATTAGGAGTTTATAAAGTTAATAATTATATACATTTACACTTGTTTACTCTCTTTATTACTAAAATAGGCCAGTCTATATATTTACAACCATGTCAGGCTTAACTGCAATTACCCCCATTTGCGCCTTCCATCCTCGTTTCCTCCTAGTCAATAGTTGAATCTGGAGTTATACTAAAATGTCCAACCTCTTGCCAAAAAGGAAGTGGTGTATGTCATGTTACCCGACCTAACCTTCAGCAAAACATGTTCCCTCAGTTATCCTGTCCTATTATCTGTTCGTTAACATAGATGGGGCACATACTAATCCAGTCAGAAATTTAAATTGTTCTGAAATATAGTCTTGTTGCAGTACTACATATCAGTTACATCAAAGAAGCAACTACCTATTATTTTCGTTGAGATGTTGACCATTACAACGATCCTCAGTGGCAGAAACCATGGTTTATAAAACAGGTTTTACCCCCTTCACTGACAGCTTAGCCAATAGGTGAAGTGTCTTTGGTCACAGCATCAATTTTGCTGGAATGCAGAAAGGGACCAGCGGAGTGGTACCAGTGGTATCATAATCGAATGATGGACTGAGGCCAAGGGTTAAACCTACCTTTTAACCAGCTACAAATCACATTTGTGTCTATACATGGGTAAAAAACGACACAGGCGACATGACAACATGGGCCATTTTAAAAATCGACACGTGCGACATGGTACTTTTAAAAATCGACGGACACAAAAATTAAGAGAAGTAGATATAAGATAAAAATCGACACGGCGAAGCGCCACCTTTGCTAAAAATTGACTTGGCGACACGGTAAAAAACTTGGCACCAATGTATAGTCACACATTTTTTTTGGAGTTTTGTATCTAGATGTGTATCCGCATCTAGATACCGCCAACTTGAAAGGTCATCTAATTGACAATCAGATGAACATCGTTCCTAATCTAGTCTGAAAAATGTGTCAAAAAGGAAAGCTAAACATTAAATACTCTATACATTTTCACACACTCTACATTGTTTAGGAATTCAGAGATGGTGCAGCATTTCCGGAATCGGGCAGGCCTTCTCTGTCAAGCAGAGGGCAGAGTATTATATTATTATGTTACATTCACCAGTTGGTACGCTCATCAGATATATTGGGAACAACATAATGATGTTCTAAAAGTATCAAGTATCAAGTAATGGGAAAAAATCCTATTTTGTGATAGTTATATCATAATTTTTCTATCCTGTTACGTTCATCAGAATCACAGTGAACACATTTTTGTCATCATACAAGCATCATAATTTAGACTCGGAGAGAAATCATCTGTCACTCGGAATTCTTGACACATGTAGGTAAAAGAATGATGTAAACATTTATGTAACATATACAATGACATGATACATAAACATAATACAGATTCGCATAATACAATATATCCAATTAGGACAGGATTATACATCAGCCAGAATATTGAACACCTCTCACCCTCTGAGCTCCAGCTGGCACAGTCATTTTGGAAGATGTCTTCTTTTCAAATCTACGCAATATACATGACACTGGCGATAGAAATATATAAATTCTCTTCACACTGACAAAATTAGATTCAACACACCAACAATAAATTTGAAAATTTGGCTCATTGCTCCAGTGTGCCACCGATGGGCTCCCTTTACCAATTGTTTTGAATATGTAATACAGTGCAATTTTGAAGTGTCAAAGAATACGGTCGTCGATGATGGGACGTCACGTGAGGTAACATCTTGCATGGCAGGAGCAACTATCGTACGCGGGGGAGTGGCGCTCCCCAGTGTTGCGTAGGGAGGACTTTCCAGTTAAACTGCTGCACCTTTTTCATTATACTCGCATTACTATGTTATGCTATACTTAAATAACCTAAGATATTTAGTCCAAATAAACTCTTTACTACCAGAAATGTATTCTGAATATTGGTTAAGTGCTCTGCGCACTAAATATAGTCAAATACAATAAGGTAAAGGAAAGCATTATTCTAGTATACATGGTTGCCAAGATGACTACAATAGAAATATCGCTGTGACTGTTGGTGATATCTCCGTTTGCTACCAAGCATACATGTATGCATTATGTATTCATGTCATACTTTCTGCAATAAAGATATGCATACAAATGTATTTGTATTGGAGTACATTAATCATTATACACAATTATAGAAGAACCGATTTATATTCAGTAAGTCTAATATACACCGAGTCAATCAGAGGCCTCTGGATGCCTATCACTGATGTTTGATTTTGACAAGCCAAGTTTCTAATGTGTTTGCAGTATTCCCTGAAATGTATGAGTACACATCCCACCTGGTCAGAAGAATTTCATCCGTTTTCCGGGAAAAAAACCTGTGTATTAGTATAATATGTTAAAGGGCATTTTAATACTTATTAGAAAATACGTAATACTATTATGTGAAATGCGTCAGGGGACTTAAAGTGAACTAACTTATGTTTTAATACAATTGATTAACAATGTAAGTTTGCATCTTTAATGTAGAATTCGCAAGAGAAAAGCTTTTACAGTGAAATTTCAGTGGCGGATCCAGGATTGTCTAGAGGGGGGGCCCAAACCTGGCCAACCTAGAGTGACTATCTGTTTCCCGCGCGCAAAGCGCATCAGCTGTATTGAGGGGGTATGGGGGCATGCCCCCCAGGAAAATTTTGTTGATCTAGCCTTGAAATGGTGCATTCTCACGCATTTTAGGAACCCCCCCCCCCCCATCCAAATCAGGGGCCCTCAGTCAGGCCCTATGAATCATACTCCACAATCTCTTGTCTCTTTCCCTCTTTTCTTCTTTTTTCTTTTCTCTTCTTCCTCTTTTTTTTTAGGGGGGGGGGAGTGGCAAGGCCCGTCGATCCCCCCTGGATCCGCCAATGAAATTGGTTAAATGGTGCCTCTCATATTAATCAGTACCACGTGTTGGTTATAGAGGACACAGAGAGTCTGCCCCTACTGTTAGCATGTCACCCATGTACACTTGCCTTTGTCCCATTCACCTCACCTTGGCAACAGCAACACATACTGTAGTCACGAGCCTTGGCACTGCTCTATGGACAAGAACAGGCCCTTCTCTGCAGTATTCATGAATATATTATTACACACAGAAATATGTTTCATAACCTTTCCCCCCCTCCACTGTCTCTGCAGTAATACAAGTCATGTTAAATTTAAAGATCAGCTAATAAAGAATATATCCAGGGATTCCTAATTATATACATTCAGCCGTTCATACTCAGTCTACGCAGTACCTCCCGTGTCGTTACCCCTGTATGCGTATACCCTTTACCCAACTATCATTGTCCTATCAAAATGGCATAGTCTGATGACTAGGGCTCAAAAATAGATTTTGCTAAAAATGAAACAAATTGTTCAATATGACCATACTTCATGTCCAACCTACTTCATCAAGCATCATTCCCCAGAATTCGGCTTAGAATTCAGGTAATTATCAGATTATGCTCCACCCATTGAGAAATACATGTAAAAGGCCATACCTGTGTTCATGTGACCATCTTAATTGCCTCTTATTGCCCATCAATGACATTTTATTGTGTCCCATACTCATAATTACATTTTGAACTCATTTAGATAGAATCTAAAATGTGGAAAAAATTAGACCATGCCACTTTAACATGGCATGACAATCCTGCTGTGGAGACACTGTATACTAGTTCCTTTGTTGCTATATGTATGTCACCCCAAATACCTGCACTGTCTCATCACCCGCCAACTTTTGCCCCACTACATGCACACACTACCCAGTCCTCCGGATACCCTAGGACAGACCAGACATAGGAACGTCTCCCTAGAAGCCATAGAGAAGTAGCTGAGACTAGAATCGTCTTAGAGTATTCGTCAACATGAAGTCGCTGCTCGTCCTGACCTGCCTCGTGGCTGTCTGCTTTGTGGCTACAGAGGCTGCTCGTGTGGACATGAAAGCGCTGTTAAAGCTGATCCAGCAAGTCGTAAGTTTATTCTCAAAATCATATACTGTATAAGGTGAATGCACACTGGGGCTCGATTCATAACAATGTACAACATCTCAGAAAGGCTAGGACCACAAAATAACATGTCTGTAGGGAAAAGAGGGCAAATCGTAATTTTTTACAGGTAGTAGTCAATTGCAAGGAGTCGCACAAAGCAGTCGTACAGAAAAATATGGTGCATTTCACAATGATAATCATAGAACACATTTCCTTTACTGAATTGTATCACTAGCATTAGAA
Source organism: Harmothoe impar (assembly GCA_947462335.1). Taxonomy (NCBI): domain Eukaryota; kingdom Metazoa; phylum Annelida; class Polychaeta; order Phyllodocida; family Polynoidae; genus Harmothoe; species Harmothoe impar. The sequence goes on from OX381717.1 coordinate 27,285,519, forward strand.
AGTAGTTGTAAAAGTAATTATGCTAAAAATATAATTTTGTATTACAGAGTACATTAGAATATCACCCACACTACGATTTAGGGGGAAATAGTTGAATTATGGTTATTAAAAAAATGTATGACATTTTGAATTTATGAGGCACTCATTCTTACAGGGTAGTATACATGTCATTATCATTTATTACATCTTGGTTTGGTACAAAATAAACCATTATTAAATATTCTTTTCATGGCTGAGATAACTTCAGAGGCTGTCTCAGCCATCTATTGTGCAATGGGTCCTTAAAACCACCTTATACAGGTATTCTGTACAATAAGGTAGATGAGAAATTTGCTACAATTTTCTTTTGAAATGCACCCTTTTTTTTGTACGACAGCAATCTACGATTTTCTTGAGATAAGCTGGTCATATAAGATGAGCTGGTAGTATGTGTGCTTATTTTTCTCCACCCTTACAACTGTTCACCAGCTGTTGTAGGCATAGCATAAACTGACCCCTGGACGATCAGCAATAGTCGTAGCAGTAAAATGCCCCTCTATGTCGTAGAAACTTATGAATCGCCACCCAGATGTCCCCATGTCAGCAAGAATAGACAGGACAGGGGGCACGCAAACAACCCTGCTATAATAGGGACCTTTAGCAACCACATAAAAGCTCATTAAACACAGACGAAGCCTATCCCCTCAGCACTGTGAGCTATGTTGGGTTTCCTTCATGAGACTGAAGCTTCTGCTGTTATAAACAATAGTAAGGTTTTACTGTTGCCAATATTCAAAATGACAGCAACAGTTCCCAACAGACTATTTCAAACTTCACTACAGCCACAAATAGGCAGCAAGTCTATGCCATTTGAACTTACCGTATTCAACGTAATAAGCGCCCTCCCCCTAATAAGCGCCCCCCCCCACCCTTTCCCCCCCCAGATTTTCTCAATGTATTCCTCCGATGTTATTTATTTTTACTGTTTTTACACCTTTGTGTAACTTGCAGCACTTCACACCTATCCAGGTGTTAAGACCAAGCCAAGTGTGAAGTCATAGGGGTGTGCAGAAGCCTTAAAGGGGTCACTGAGGTAGGCTAGTAGTATGAATATGGTAGCCATCAGTGCCATGGGAGGCGGTTATTAGAATGAATATTTGAGGCAGATTTGAGGCAAATAATTTTTAAGCACCCAGGGCACTACCTGCTTATTACGTTGAATACGGTAATTGCTGTGATTCTTACAGTTGCAGGGCCAAAAGTATTGATTTATACCTGATATCTTTGCAAGATGGGCGGAATTTAAAGATTTCTCGGTTTTGATGGAAAAATATCTAAATAATTTGATGCCTAACACTATCTATTACATTAATTCATGATTCAGTGTATTTACATAGAATTATTGATGGTTGCGACAAGTAGGTCTAAAGTGGGACAGCTATGTTTATCCATGACTATTTTACATATAAGCCCCTATACTCTAACAGAGAGACACCCATGAGCAAATCAGCACGTACACGTACTTGTATTGGCAGGGAAATTCACTACGAAAGTGATATCCAGTGTGCTAGCACGGAAGGCATTAGTGTATTCATTCTTAGACTACACAAAATACAAGTAGCACTAGTTGTTTTTATTGCACATTACTCCTAGTGATGTAGGGCTCAGCCCTCCATACCTACCGCGATTTATATAAAGGGGAGTTACTGAGCTTTTAGGATATTTGCCATGACAATCAGGGCAATCAAGTATGAGGATTCAAACCCCTTCTTTTTTTGATGTATTGTAAAAATTGCCCTTAATTTCGCCAAATTTTATCCAGCTGGCGAAATACAATATCCACACCTAGGCATGTCATATCACATTCCATTAGATAAAGTTGTGAGGAAACTGGTGAACTGCATCTTTTTCTGATATATTATTAAAGATAAATGATCCATGTATGTTACCTGTTTTAATTATCGATTCCCCCTCGGATACCTCTTTTCACATTATAAACTATGTCCGTATACCAGTAGTCCCTCATGTAGACTTTGTGAGGGGCCTAAAAAACGGGTAATTTCTCAGCATAGACACCACTTAAGCCCATGCTAAATAGTGCGTGTACACTAGACAATAAGTACTAAACACTAATGTTTACAAACTAAACACTTATTTATTGGGCCTCATATCTATATAAGCTACAGGGCGTTCATTCAAACCATAATTAACACTTGTGTCTGTCCCGTTATACTTCATTAGAGTAATGTAATTCATTACACTATAGTCAAACTATTCAAGGCGACACAAAATAATAGTGATAAATTGCCGTTACTTCTGATAGTATGATGTTGGGTAACATTTTGAACTAATTTATATTTCAAGGAGAAACGCCAAAGACCGCGTCCAGGAGGAGGAGGGCAAAGAGGCCCAGGGCAGCAAGGTGGGCAGCGAGGACCTGGGGGACAAGGAGAACCAAGACCACAAAGTAGTTATATTTCTCAGCAATAAGTTCCCTAATATGTGTAGCGGGCATGTATCGCTCGGGGCAGCCCGAGCATGCGTGGAGAGCGCATTACCCGGCTATGGTAGCTCAAGTACCGTAGCAGAGCGGTGGAGAAGCAGCTAGCCCTGTGGTGTAGCGGTTGCATTCTCAACTCGAGAGCGGAGGGGTAGGGGTTAGATTCCCCGTGGGGCTTACCTATTTTCCGCTGCCTGTTACATATGCATAGACAATATGACCATGACCCTTCTGTATGTGAACTATAACAAATTATTGATTTAATTTATTCTGGTAAATTGTTATGTAATATCATAATAATACTACCAAATTACGGTAAAACATGCACTCTACAATAGTACAGATAAATAACAGGAATTAGTGGTAAAAGTATCTATTCACGGTCTCGTCCCCATAACAGATATGTAGAACTAGCAAACCTAGCACTTTAGCATCACTTTAGTTGGTAGGACAGCACATTTGGAGAGAATTAGTGAAATCCATCTCGAAGTATACAATATCTGCAGGGGATCAACTAGAGTAAAGGATTGTAAGCATTATTCACCTTTCATAGATAGAACAGTTTCTATGATTTTTTGAAAAAAGAATGTCGCCCAACTCAACCTGGAGAATATGTCCTTGATTGACTACACAGAGAGAAGTAAAGGCGTTGCCATGACTCTTTTATGATAGTCAACTCTAGTTGACTCTGGTAGCAGAGTCATGATGACTCTGGTGGAGGGGTCACAGCTACTGCACTCATACCCCTTGCTCCTTGTACAAATTGACTCTCCCTCTTCACTCTATCAGTGCAGAGTCAGGTGCAGTTGACTCTGCCCACAGCAGAGTCATTTGTAGTTTGGCCCTTCATGAAGAGTCAAATAAAAAATGTGTTGACTCTGATAGTAGTTGCATATAAAACCACCTGGTGGGACAACCAACTCTAATTTGGTATCAGTGGCAACCACAAGGCAGAGCCACTATCTATATTTTAGATAAGTGTTACATGCCACACAGTTTTGATTCTTTATAGATAGGTCCACTATATCTAAATAGTGTGATTAAGGGATGTCAATGGATAAGCTTTCCAGTTAACTTACCTGAACCAAATATGATGACAAACTGTACAATACATTCCAAGAACATTCACAGTATAGAGTTTAGTCACCATATTTGTGGGTATGGGAAATGAACATAAGGCTGGGCACTAACTGTGCGAGATATAATGTATGGCACTGCTTACTACTTCATATAGATCTGATATTGGCATCTTAAATGTGTATGGCCAATGGTCTGTAGAATGTAGTGTGAGTCAGACATAACTTAGCCCTTTCACATAGGGGGAAGTGGTAGACATTACAAAATGTCTTGTTATTGACCTGTCTTGGTCAATAACCTCACTTCCCTCACTTCCCTCACAGGCCTCACCTGGCCTGTCCACTATTTATATACACCTGTTGCCCCCACTCTACCCTGGTATAAATACACAATCCACCTGACCTGCATGCACTGATGTATTCGATTTTGACTCCCCCTCTTTTGATGGGTCAACTGATGATGACTCTTCAGGAATGGAGAGTCAAACTCATTTGACTCTCCCCGACAGGTGTCACGTGGGAGACAAACTGCGACTCTGGCTCTCAGAGTCGTGGCGACTCCTTTACTTTTCTGTGTGTAGCTCGGAATTCGATAGTATGAGACCCAAACTCAGAACATGGGTTTAGTTTCTGCATGAAAATATCAAATTCCCTATGAAAATTAGAAAGACCAGGACCTTACAAGGGTAATATACATGCTCCAGGAGAGATTCTTTAGCAAATTTCTGCCAGGATATTCTTACACCATACTGAAAGAATATTACTCAGAAAAACTTGCCTACAAAAGTGATGTTCTTTGATCACAAATAGTTTTATATAGTATTTTTTGTGACGGAAAGTAAAATAAGATACCTACAAAATCTGCTCTGTCAGGCAAGTCTATATGTTTAAGATACTACAAACATGAATTAAAAAATGTCATGATTGATCCCCTTTCCTGTGAAGGTGATCCCAGTGCTTCTCCTTCAGAATCCATTCCAATCTACCTGTCTGCACTACAGTTGTATTTATTTTACCAATTTATATCTCAGTACCTATTGCCCTGACACCTACAGATGTGGCAGAAGGAAAAAGAGACAGCCTTCCTCCTCCTGTGATATGCCATTTGATATTGTAACATCTTTCATTGCTGAGTAATGAATTATTTTCTTTTGGTTGTTTTAGCACTGTGACACATACAGACCCGGGAATGGGGCTGTGGATTGCCCTTCCTAACTTGAACCCATCTAGTGATCCAACCCCAGTCCCAATGTTGTCTCCAATATCCATAAGGAATCCCTTCGAAGTAGTAATTTCTAGTAAAGCTATATGATATTCTCCAATCAATACTCATTACAGATGCATACACAAAGCACAATTTTATGCCATCTTTTGGAGAAGGTGTATTTCAATCTAAGGGAAAAGAACGTTTTCCACCAAAGGGTGCTATGGCAAGATTCTCACACTGGAGTCTATACCTCTCCCTATGCAACCAGTGAGGTCTGACAGGTCTGTGGGGTGTTTCACAAGGGGGAAATAGATACAATTCATTCTACATGTTTTCTAAGACCAACTTAATATTACCCAATGTTAATCTTATCTTGGTGTTTCACAGGTTTCAATTGTATCTATGGTCATATACTTAGATACAATTGAAGATAATAATGCGGCTTGTGAAACACCAACTTAAGACTAACAAAAGACTGGTAAAAGTAAGTCAACCTTAATAACAATGTAGCATTAATCTTAAATACGCCCCCTTGTATGATGATCACATAGGATCAACATAAGTGTTGATTAAATGTCTGTAATTCCTGGGTGGAACTCCTAGGGGGGGGGGTATTGGGGGTGGTGTTTAACCAGTTTATTCTCATCCTGAATAAACATATATTTGCAGGGATTCTTGCAGGGATTCTTGTGTGTAGTACGGCACATATATTTCATGAAAAAAACATGAAAAAATATGTAAGGAAAATATTAGTGGGCATGGTAGGAGCTCCACGCTAATATGCATTGTGAAACACTTATGCATTACTTGTATCGAGATTGTAGGCCAACGACCCTGACTTAATATCTTGGTTGTAGACCTTTGTGAAACACTTTTTATAAGCAGTATACAATTGATACAACCAAATGTTGGTCTTAGTGGTTATATACAATTAACACCTCATATAGAAACACTTATTCTACAATTAATTGTATGTCCCACTTGTGAAATACCCCACAGAAGTGGTATTAAGATGTGATTCAGCATTGTGCTCTTACCAGGTGGTAGCCTACATTAGTGTTTACAGACCTGTCACTTGTCACTGTCTGTCATGTTCACGTACACCTTCTGCAGAAACTAGCATGGGTACCCCCCCTCACCTTTCTTTTACTCGATGCCAAGCCATGGCCATATAATTATGCCTCACTATGTTAAAATTGCAAGAGGCCTGCAGGAAAATCTCTATCTTACGCCATGCCCCCTAGAGCTGGCCAAAATTGGTTGAATGGTGAATGTGGCGGTTTATATGAAAATGTATTGTATGATATGACAGCTGTTGGATGACGGTATATACTGATCTCGCTCTATCTGCTCTTACTATTCATATATTACACTCATTAAGTGTATGCCAAGTCGATAATTTCGCTTTTACTTCGCGCATTATGTGAAAATAGAATTGATATATCTTTTTCAACCCCATTTTCTTTTTGAAATAGCAGAATGGGCGTTGGCATTTCTTTATTCATTATTACCCCTTATCCCTGTATGGATGCATCACATAACTCTCACTAAATATTAGCCATCGTACCCCTACTTTGTTTTTGCCCAAATGTTTCTCTAGTTTTTAAGAAATCATCTGTAATCTGTTCTGATTAATGGGGAAATAGGTACTTTCACAGTTAATAGGCCAAGATACCATAGCAATTTATGAGACACTGTAACCTTTGGAGAAAGTATAGTCTCTTTTTGTTGGAACAGATATCAATAGTTGCTATCCTGATACTTGTAAAGCGAAATGATATTTTGACTGACTTCTTTGCCATTTTTACCTTCCCAGGTTGCACAACTGATGGTGAGTACTAAATTTACATTTGAGGCAGCTGTCTTACATCCCGGCATTTACTGTCTTACTCAAAATGCGATATACAATGATGTGCATGCCAATGCTACTTTTGAATACTGAGTCCTGCTGTCTCAATTGCAGTATTAACCATGGTCTACATAATGAAAAATAATCTCTTCATAGAAAATATTCTTTTCCCAACGCTGAAACCAGCATACATAGGAAAAAGAGATAAAACAAGGATTGTTAGTTTTACTGCAACTGCATTTCAATGTCTTGCACTTGCATGTTAATTTCAACGATAAAGGAAAAATATCAATCAAAAGAAGCAATTATATTTTCCCATGATCGGAAAAAAGAAGTAGAATTTACCATTGTGTTCTCGCTAAACAATTATCTTTGTTCTTTATCTTCAGCAACATGTAAGTACCAATACATGTTAATTATTGACATCATTATATTATCTGTGATTCTTACGGTTGTAAAGGTTTTAGAATCACATTTCGAACAGTTGTAGTTAAATAATTATTCGATTATTCATGGACTGTAAATCTGTAATAAATTAGAATGGGATATTTGAATATATTTGATTATGCTTATCAAACCTCTCAGAAAAACAGAAAATAGCCATGAAGACCCATAGTCACATTTTGGCTCCCTATATATGCTCGAACCGATGTTCGTCAACTCTGTCATGTTAGTCAAACTGAATAACTCACCTTAGTCTTTTCACTTTTGGACATTTTAGGGTTAGTCATTGTAACCGTATATAACTAAACTATGATAGCGACTACTGACTAACCCCTAGAACTTATAGATTATCTATGTGTTTGTGTATTTTTTGGACTAAGATTTATAGCAAAGTATATAGTATTACATTGAGGTCGGTAACTTTCCCTGGTAACCATAGTTTTTTTTTTCAAATTTGAGAGTTTCAACTTACATAATGTGGGTTGAGATTCCAAGCAGATAAACAAAGTTTTATCTGCTGTTTTATGTAAAAGTTAGTTCACAATGTACCCCCGGCCAAATGACGATGGCGAGTGAAAAAGTTAGTTCACAATGTACCCCCGGCCAAATGACGATGGCGAGTGAAAACGACAAGCATATATTATCAAGTCTTTTTGACCTATATTGTAGGTACTATTCCTGACGAAGTCTGCAGAAACAGTAAGTAGACATCCCAGCTAACAAAATTACGTCATTATACGTCATAATAACGGTTCTAACGTCATATAACATTCTGCCACAATCATATGCATGAGCCAAAATGAAACGTTTATTATAACGTTGTATGATGTTTTTTTATGTTTACTGGGATACCCTATTATTATATAAAAATTATAAAATGGCAATCGATTTAACAACAAAAATCCCCATCCTACATCGTGATTCCTTCATCAATGTTGCCTATTTGAAAAACATAGAAATGATGCTTATTACGGGCACATCTGCATTAAAATAGATAGGAAATTTAAGATGATGAAGCAAAACTGTTATGTGGCCAGAGTGTGTGATGGAATAAAAAAGGCAATAGATAATCTCACTCAACAATATATGCCGATTTTTGTTATTTATTTTGATGTTTGAGCTATGTTTGTGATCAAATATTTAAAAGGGACTTATTCGTTCTGAAGCATTAACCATACGTTAGAATACTTCGATACTGTAACTGTATATGAGACCTATGTTTATGTTTAAATATTTAAAAGAGAATTTTTCATTCTAAATCATTAGCTATACATATGTTTACTTTGATACTTGTAACTTTAGTTTATGAAGAGGACCTGCATGGTCAAAAAAATATGTTCATTGACAAAAAAAAGTGAAAAAGTTGACATTGAACTGACATAAATATGGCAGAAAAAAATAATGTCAAACTCAAACTTCTCAAACCTGAACTCAAATTCTCTGTATATGTTAGCTAGGTTCAGTCAAGGCTGGCTACCTGTGAGTGAAGGATTTGAAGGAAAACATTGTAGATTTCACCATAACTTAAATGCCATAACTCATAATTCCGCAAACTCATTGCATTTCAGCCACCTGCCGCCCATGTAAGGATAGCATTGTTACAAGTAGACAGCTATGACTAGCCTATTGGGTAAACTCAGCAGAAACCAGGTTTCTATATAAAGAAACCAGGTTTCTCTTAGAGAAACCCACTTCTCTGTGCTCAGAAACCAGGTTTCTGGACAGACACCCGGTTTCTGTTTGAAAAAAAACAGGTTTCGCTCCAAAACCCCTCCTCTGTAGATAGAGGAAGGGTTTCAAGAAAATAACCCCTCCTATCAAACAAAAACCCATCCTCTCACATCTCACCCCTCTTCTGTGTACAGAGGGTGGGTTTCTGCTACACAATCCCACCCCTTTACCTTCTGAAACATATAGTTGACTTGCATAGTAATTTGTACTATCATATTGCTACACTTTAAATAGTCTCATTAGCACCTCAATTATGTTGATTCAGTACTGTTGTTTACACATACAACTGATCTACTATACATTGTTGCAGAGAAGCCTTAATAATGAGCAAGCCAATATATATGCGACTAATGGACTTAGATTTTCAAGATATTCAATTTAACTGATTCTTTCACAAACAAATTGACTTGGGAAGCTTTGGGATGGAGCCAATTTGTGTTCAATAGTGTTTATACCTTTAATTAGCCTTGTTAGCACCTTAATTAGGCGAATCAAGTACTGTTTCATAGATATAAACACCTCATATGAGACAAACAGCTGGTCTTGTATTGGTTTCTGCAGAGAAAACACATTGACGAGTCAGTTACTTTTTGCAACTAATTGACCTAGATTTTCTAAATATTCAATTTAAATGATTCTCTCACATGCAAATTGACTCCAGAAGCTTCGGAATGGACACAATGGGTGTCATATAGTATTTCAAACTTTGGTTAGCCTCATTAGCACAAAAATTAGGCTTATATCTAGTACTGTTTCATCTGGTCGGATGTTTTTTTTGAAAACCCACACTCTGCTACATAAAACTGGTTTCTCTGACAGATACCGGGTTTCTGTTGAGTTACCCCATTAGCCTTGCTATAGTTAGCTATATTCAGCACACGTCACTTGCATTAATATCTGTCTATACCTTTTACTCCCAAATGTAATACTGATTTTATGCGAGCAATATTCTAATCACTAATACTGATTCTATTGACTTTATGTTTTCATTTAAAGAGATATCCCAGTGTTCGATATATTTTGACCCACCTATGATATCTCAAAATCACTGAGCACTATGTTAGTTTGATATATGATGATTTAATTGAAGCAAAGAAAATGATGGTTCATAGGCTAGATTTTGATATATCGACATCTGAAAGTAGAACACCTTTTACTATGGCCATCTAGGGGAGACAGCCTATTTAATCAACATCTTCCTACTTTGTGGGAAATTGACCAACAATATTGTAACTAATCTTCTCTGATGTATAGGTGAGATACTCTGTAACATGTCTAACCAATAAAAACAGGTAGTCATAAGTAAACATAAGATTCACAGCAGAATTAGAAAAAAAATAAAAGAAAGTCCTAGCTCTTTGGTCAATCTCTATCTGAATAACACTAACCAACTATGAGGTTCAAGCATCGCCTGCCAAGCTAGCCCTGATTATAGGGCACTGGACTTTAGATCCAAGGATTGCCGGTTCGAATCCCACCCATGCCAAGTCCTTTAGGTGGTAGGCAAAAATGCAAAAGGTTATGGGTCTCGTGACCAAATTTTATATACCATGGGGTGTAACTATCCATACCATAAGTTCCCACATATAGTCCTAGGTGGCAGCACCATTCAAAACCTAGTTCAGGAAAGAAACACGTCACTGGCGTAGACACTGGGATATCCCTTTAATACATCCCTGTGGGCTTAATTTACACTTACATACCAAACAGTGTGAAATAGCAATGCAGCTTATGGCTGTATCTGTCTCATGAGATCGGGCCAATGTGAAAGTCCTTGACCGGGTGCAATCATTGACCAGCTTGGTGTTTTAGGGCAGACAAAGATTTAAATGGGCTACTTATTTCTAGTTTTAAGTGTTATAGCATCCATTAACATTTTTGGCGGTTTTATGGATATCTGATTATTGGAATATAATTGTTATTCTTCCAGCATGTTCCCCAAACAACCCTGGTAAGTTAACTTACTAATAAAGCTCCCTCATCATAAATAAGAATGTCTGACAACAAGCCTTTTAAGGCGGGTTTAACCCATTTAATTAAAGTTATTAGACCCCCCCCCCCCCCATTCTTCCTCCCCTAAAAAAGGGGATCCCGAGCTACTTCGTAAAATATGAAACATGAAAAATGAAAATATAATGCTGAGAAATATGAGCAATTTTTATGTGGAGTCCCATGTATAATTTGAGGGTTTAAGAAAAAAGTATGCAAAAATGGCCTATATCATATCTTTGAAGCATTGCATTATGGATTATCCAATATTATATTTTTTTCTTGACCTGAGTATATTTTGGGATATCTATACAACAATCGCCTTCTGTAAATTTGACTACCTTTATTTTGTACGCTTTGTTTTTATCACAGCCTGTACGTTTGGACGCAACAATGAACATAGTAAGAATCAGTTAACAATCCTCTAGATAAAACGTTACTATTGATGCAAAAACAAAATATTCATACAAGTTGAGGATGAAGAAAATAGAATATTTCTCATAATATTATTTAGTTTCTTATTTTGAGAATCCGAATGAATTTAAAACTGAGTTCTCACAACTGTAAGTCTACATGCATGTCAAACAATTTGTACAGTTCCTCCACTAAAGAGACTATCAAGGTGAAAATTAATTTACTGCTGCTTGTATTCGTTTCGATCCGTATATTTTGTTGGTAAACATTTTTCAAATGAAGTCGACTAATGTAATTTGGCTACAATTACTCAACTACACTAAACGTTTTTATATTGTTTCAGATGGAACCTGTACTAATGGTAAATCTACAAAACTTACATATTATATAAAATTACCTGAGGGTTGTATGGTCATGTTAATACAATATGTTAACATTTAAAGCAGTCACAATCAAGCAGTATAACATTATTTTGTTATTAAATAAAATAAAATGATTAAAAGTGACCAGATGCTATCATTAACAGTACCATACACATCATTTCAGGAGCCTGCATTGGAGGTAGGTACAGATTCTTACGTGACCTTTATGCTAAGTACACTTATTCATTTGACAAGATACTGCATCCGTTGCACATAATTATATCTGTGTAATTCATTATAAAAACTTGAAATTACATTAAATGTAAGTAATCTACAGAAGTGCATCCATATCCTGCACAGAAAGACCAGTAGGTGAGCCAACTTGTTTGAAAGGGTTAAAATGAACTTTTGGTATTTTCCTCCTCAACCCATATTCATGAGCGTATTATTTTAGTCCACAGGACTGATAACATGATAAGAATAATTTAGTTAACAATGTATTCTATTGATTGCATAAATGGAAGTTATAATTATGTCAAGGTATTATAACAGTTTAAGCATCAGTGTACAACTATACTATCATTCTGCAGTGGTCTGCTGCCCAGACGCTGCAGCCCTAGTTCCAAGTCTCCTTCCTAGGGGTCACCTGGGTGGGATATCCCACCGTTCACCTGTAACCTAATTAATAGCACCAATTCTCACAATATGTATAGGTATGCCTTCATAAATGTTTAATTTTAACTGTCATTTAATATGCCCTGTTTAACTTTGCCCATATCCTTCGCAGAACGACCAGAAGGTAAGTTAAGTTTTTGAATTGGTTACAATGTAATTTGAGTATTTTTCCTTCTGTTGCTATTTGAGTAAAACATTTTGTACCTCTAGCTTATCAATCTATGAAAGAAGGGTGTTTGACAGAAATAGACCTCTTGCCTATTGTCAATACTATTTGTAAGGTAAAATAAAATATGCCGTGTAATCCATGAACATTTGGTGTACCGAAGTGATCTACATGTTCAAAAACAACAACACCATTATTATTTCATTAATGTGAGACTTTGCCAATTAAAATAAAAATCAATTAATCAATCAATTGCTTATTAGAGTCATAACCATCATGACAGCCTCATTAATTATCTTGGCTGACAATACACGACGGAAGTTGCACATAATAGTGTACTTTTAAAAGTACTTGAAAACTATATTTATTTTAACATTAGAACATCATCTACAGAAGATCCCCCTAGTGTTTACCTACCTGGTCATTCAGCATGTTCTGCTTACTTTATTGCTTTTTCCTCACAGAACGACCAGAAGGTAGGTCAATTCCTTCAAAAGGTTACAATGTAATTGGTTTCTTTCTTGACATGTCTTACATTGTACTGTTAATGATGTAATAGGTCTTTAGCAGTAGCTGGTGAGTGATCTATTTAACTGTGACATTAATAAATTGCCACATAGGGCCATTTCTAGTTATCTTTGGTGTCAAACAATCAAACATCTGCTCCATATCATGATAGTCATGATTCTCTCTCAAATACATATATACACATTTCATATACTCATCTTAGGGGTGACAAAGAGAAAGTATATATATAACACCAAATGACTTTCTCACGCTGACCCCAGTTATGGCTGAAGCTTTGGATGCTATCTTTAGGTGAGCGTTAAAACCTACCACCTAACATTTGCATTTTGAAGAGGGGGCAGATTGTTTATCAACCTGTTGTTCATCCTGTTTCCTATATCTTCTTGCATACTCATCAAAGGATCAGGCCAAGGTAAGTCAACTATTGACGATGATAACTAAGACTAGTATCAGTTTCAGTTTTGTATATTGCACATCTAGTCCGAAAGGACTTTTTTCTGTACACACATAGTTGAATTTACAATCATCTGGTTCAATCTATGGTACTGTTAGACGCTGCTTCATTTTGTATTTTTGACATAACTATACTCTTCATTCGAATATCTGATTTAAAATACTCTGATTGTACAAGAATGCCATCCTTTGAGCTGACCGATCGAAATGGTAAAATGTTATTCATCATTATGTTTTCTTCCTTTTTTTCCATGTCCATCACAGGACCGCAACGAAGTAAGCAACCTCTTTTGTTTTACTGAAAATTGCCCCTTTAGTGACAAAAGCCTAATTTGTTCGAATTGTCAATGCCCTATACGCATGCTATACAGCATATAGGAAAGTTAATGTTGTTTAGATCTGCCAGCTCAATTTGAGACAGGCCCCTAAACCGTTTCATCCTGTGGATACACTAAATGCCAGCTTTAAGTGTATTCCCCTTTATACATCAGTCTGTGATAAAGATGGATATATATAATTCCTTGCTCTAAATGAAAAGGATATAGCTATGTATTGTATATTATAACACCTACTGAGATCTACCATACAGGCTGTGGACAAAATGGGATAATTGAAGTGATCTGGCAAAATACCACGAGAATCATTTGAAAATGTCCGTTTACCGCATAGTCCAATTGACTACTTTTATCTTTCTTACATTTCAAGGCTGCACATCTTCTGGTGAGTACTATAATGAGTTTAAAGCAGAGTTTAAATCAGTTTCACCCTGCCCTTAGCCAAACTGTTATAATAAGCCTCTTACCTGAAATGTTGAGACTCAGTCACACTGAGTCAGTTATTGATATGTTCATCAGGGGGAGCCTTTGTTTACCTCGTTCTCACTGGAGACCAGTCTGGTCGGCCATTGATGTTTTGTGCCTGGCCAGACTAGCTGCAGGCTCCATTTTCTTTGCCAGTAAAGTGTCACCAAAATGTAGAACACCAAATAGCACAAAGAAGGACACCACTAAGGTACTGGAGCAGCCCATCTCACCAATCATTGACAGATTAGGAATTGGCGAGGCGACGTTGAAGAATACTGCATCCATTGGTGCTTTGTAATGGCCTATACTGTAAAAGGAGTTTGAAATTTTACCAATGATTTCCCTATGATAATATAAATATTTGTATTGCATTCTCATTGTAACAGGTATTTACGAAGGCAATGAACTGCATTTTGTGTTTGTATACTGAATTGCTAAGATACTGGAATCCTATTAATTTTTCATTTGTGTATTAAGCACAAAGAATTATATCAACGTGTGTAAACATTCTAAGAGGTTTGCATTTTGAAAGTAATTGGACATTTATTAGTATATGATGGTATTTGTAATTTTATAAAAAGGTCGAACGTTTGTGTCCTTGCTAGGTTATGGTCCAATAGCTCTAAAAACTGAACCACTTGACATAACTCATTATAATTAGGTTACACCGTTAGCCAAGATAGGGCCCTTAAGGGGAAATAAAGCTGTTTTGACCAAATTGAAATTTTCTGATATGACCCCCTGGACACCTAATTGTACATTCCCTCTTGACCTGTCCCTTATATTCAATGGATACCCAGATTGATCGTTAAGCATTTTAGTTCCACAAAAGGAAACAACAATGTTGTTATTAAAATGTCTTCTTTCTAACACTGTTCCTCTGTTCTATCCTTTCAGCGGAATGTAAGTATCACTAGGATAACTCATCATCATAATCATGCCGTTATACATTATTTAGATTCAATCTGCATTCTTTAATTATTGGTTTCTGTATACATTAAGTGAATAATGCTCAACACGTATAGTAATTCGAATTTCAGGTGCCACTGGTGACATCTGCCGCAACAGTGAGTATGAAAGTTCTATTCTTGCACAATGATTAGCAGAGCATGTTGACATCACTTGTGAAGACACAACTCATCCCCACTCTACATTGTTTTCAAATTCATCTAACTCCTATGTTACCAGATTAACAGCTACATATTACCTGGACTCAAGCCAGGCATTTCAGATATTTACATCTCTGTTTTGGTATTTGCATTATGTCTACTTTATTGCAGTTCATCTCAAATGTCAAATTGTCTTTTTCTAATTATATGTTGAAACAACCTGTGGATTAATCTTCTTAGTAAGAGGCTGGCATTGTACTGACCTACGGATGATATCAATGATATTCTCAAGCTCTTTGTATCTGCCACTATTAGCTATGTAAAAAAAAAGACGATTGAAAAGAAAAAAACATTGGCATTTTTTAAGTGCATTGATTCCTCAAACATTTTGCATTTCAGACACCTGCCACCATTGTAAGAATGCCTTCATTTAAGCACACAGCCATACGTTGCCTGCCTTAACAGCATCGACATCTTACAAGGCTAAATTCCTCCACGTTTTTATCTTGCACATATTAATTCTTATACTGTAAAATACTTATACTGATTTGAATAATACTCAATTAAAATCACGTTGTTCTCATTATATCCTGATGGACCTGGTTTATATGCATGCTTGATAAGTGCTACACATTTTAAGTCTTTTTCATGGCATATTCTGATAACAAATGGTGATAGTAAATGAGGACACTCTATGAACATTTACCCCAGACCATCTAATGTATAACGGTAAGGTAGGCACTTTATTACAATGAACAAAGTGAACATACAAAAGCAAATCCTGCTCCTCCTTTGGGAACGAGTATGAGGTTACCAGCCCCCAGGTAAGATCTACCCTGGTGAGGAGAATGAGAACTAGCCCCTAGTGAATAGTTTCCCATCTGTTATATAATATATACGCATATTTCATATGGTTAACTATGTTACACATTATTGCCATCTGGCAGCAAAAGTCCATGTCACAGCCAAACCTCCACATAGGCTCTTGCCTAATCACCTTCTGCTTTCTTCATTCCTCCACTCGAGTACAGCTAAAAACTGTCATTTTAAGGCCACTAAAAACGAGTTGTTTCTCATCACCACACATGTCATAAAAATGATTTTAGATATTTAAAGTAACATAACGTCAAAAAGTTGAAAAATATTGGCATATATGTTTGATATCAAATTAAAGCTCATACTGTCAGTATCACAATGAGCCAGGAATAACTGGCATTATAATAACTTCTGCGGATCAATAAACTCTTAACTACTTTTAATTGGCCTAATATGCTATATCTCACATTTGACTATCCACTTACTTACAATAGTTATTAATCCATTCCTATTTTCAAAAGATATTCAGGAATGACACAAGACTGGGAAGGTGGCAGTGGAAAATAAGGGTGTACACACATATTTAGGGAGCTGGTAAGAAAGGAAGAGGGAACATTCACAATCTAACAATCCTTAAGATCATGCAGGTTTTTATCCTGGGATTCCTAACCAGGTTCCCTATTCATGTTACTAAAAATGTATAATCAATGTTTTTTTGAATGCCTTTTTTTATGGGTCTACACCATAAGACATTATGTCATTTTCACTCAGCCTTTGTCTGAACAATAAGACAATTTCTGCCTATGGTAATTGACACCATATGTTTAACTTTTTTCAGCATGTTCTGGCATCAATGTTGGTAAGTTGTAGATACAGGAGAAGCGCTTCTACCTAACACTACTGAAGCCAAGTATCCTGTAAGAATAGTTATGAATGAAAATGATTCTCTCTGATTTCCCAAGATACTTGGGCCCTGAATCAGAATGTACCTAGCTCAGATGACAATGTAATTGTATTTTATCTCTGGTAATTACAGCTGATTTGCATATTTAGAATTTACCATGGGATAAACATTCCTTCTTTTAAATCATTATAGTTCTGAAAAGGGTTGGGAAAAAAATTATGTAACAATCAAATTTAGTTATCTTTAGGAGATAATTTTATGAGGTTTTTCTTTACATTGCAGCCTGTAGATTTGGACGCGACAATGAACTCAGTAAGAATAAATTAACAATTACCTTGATGATTAGTTTTTCTTTAAATACATATATACAAGATATTCATACAAGTTGAGGATTAAGAAAATTATGATCAATTCTAAGTATTTCTGATCATAATTTATAGCATCTGAATGAACTGTACATATTCACAAGATTAAGTCACACTAATAGCAAATGACATTGCACAGTTCTCACCCTAGTACTCCAGAAAGAAAATTGGCCGCACTACGTAAAATTGGTTTTCAGGAAAACACCAAAGTATATGACATTTCATGCATAAAATGGCATTACTGTAATTCACATTGGTAAACCTCAAATTTCATTTGAATCGTTGTGAGTGGGCTACAGCTACTGAGAATTTAAACCTCTTTCAATGTGTTTCATTAAAATGTGTGCATTCCTTTTTTCAGGTGGAACCTGTACTGATGGTAAATCTACAAAACTTAAATACTTATTTAACTCAGAATCCAGAGTTGTTTTGTTTTTATGAAAACTAAAGATGCAGTATATTCTGATTTGATACCGTAACAGAGACTTTCATTTATACAGGAACTATTTTATGTCATCTCGTTAGAGAAATATGCCACCTTTTACTGCTTTTAACAATACCATACCAATTCTTTCAGGAGCCTGCATCGGGGGTAGGTACAGAAAGTAATGTACTTCATTGATATTATGATACTTAAACCAAAGTAGAATAAATCTAAGACCACTGTTGCCAGTTCTAGTGTAAAGAACTAAGGACTGAATACATTAGTACCATCCTTAATCCCAGTAGGCACAAAATTCAGGTCAATATTGAATCAACATTGAATCAACATTGTCAACCAGTTTTCAATGTTGATTCCATGTTCTGTGCCCACTGGGATTAACAATAATTAAAGAATACCCGTTGTATGCAATAATACTATCTGCAAAGTAAAACATCTAAACTCAAACTCAAAATGAAATCCAATCCATGAGCATGAATTTTGGTTGACAGTTGGGTCAAATTGATAAAAAGACGAAGAAAATGAATGGCCTCATTGTTCATTAAAGTGATAACCATTGTTATATCATCCCTTTCCTAGTTGACAATATGCTTACATTCATATACTCATCATCTACTGAACCGCCGCCATAAATCTTTACCTACCCGTAATTGATCATGTTCTATTCACTCTCCCCCATTTCCCTTACAGAAAGACCAGCAGGTAAGTCAACGTTTTGACGTTGTTACAATGTAATTCAAATATTTTCCTCCTCTGGTTATTTGAATGAACAATGTCTATAACTAACCTTTGCTTGCTGATCATTTTATACAGGAGGGTGTACCTAGTTACTCCTATTGACTCCTGTCAATGTAATCAATGAGGTATAGAAATACTCAATGAAAATCAAGCCACGAGCAGTTGGTTACAACAAGTGATCAACATCATCCAAGTAATAAAAATTAATGCACTATTATTTACCAGAGTAGTAATAATCATAACATTTTAACTATTCTGGTTTAGAAAATACCATATAGGTTGCACATAATTGTGTAGGTTAGTGGTGTATCAAAAGGTGTTACAAGGAGCCAAGATGTAGAACTTGTTTAAGCATATTAAGAACTTTCTGATGTGTCATTCCTCAGCCCCCAACCTGCATAACTCGAGAGTTTGGGCCATATAGTTGAAAACTATATTCATCTAAACAATAAACATCATATATGACTCAGAAATATGCCTCCATTTGTTTACCTACCTCTCATTCAATATGCTTTGTCTATTCTATTGCATGCGTTCACAACAGAAAGACCAGAGGGTAAGTCAATTTATTTAAGTGGTTACAATGCGATTGGTTCCTTCCTTGACATATCTTACATTGCACTGATCATGATGTAATGGGTTTAGTAGGACATTGTGAGTAATCTGTTCTGAATTGGAACCAGCAAGCATTGTCATTATTCCATCAGTCATATAACTTATATATATATATTATATATATATATATATATATATATATATATATATATATATAGACTTATGCCATAGATAATGAATTGCCATTTCTGGCTATTTTTGGGAAAGTACTTACAGTCATGTCTGGCTGTTTTGGGCCCTAAGTCAAACCATCTGCCCAATATCATGATTCATAGTTATTTGACCTGCTTCCAAAAACATTCAATCATGACATATATAATGTGTTTTTGGAGCGACATAGAAACTAAGGAGCATCACATGTTAATGCAATTGTTTAAAAAACCATGTCACTCCCTTACTCAAGCTGACCCCTGTGTGTTGATATACAATTATTTGACTACTCCTACAGGCATGTGTACAACACATAAGTCTTTGATATTCACAGCAATACACTAGATTGTAATAGCTCAATCATACCAGTTGCTCGTATGGCCAGAAACCTTGAATATATAATAATAACTTTGTCTGCCTTGGATGCTATATTTAAATGAGCTCTTAAACCTGTCACCAGTAACATTTTTTGAAAATTGAAATTGAAAGATTGTTCAGTAACCTGTGGTTTATCCTGTTTTTCTCATCTTGCATACTCATAATAGGATCAGACCAAGGTAAGTCAATATTTGAAGAAGGTGGCTTACTACTATACTAGAAGCCATATTGACCAAAAATGTATCCTCCACATTTTAAGAGATCAAAGTTCAGGCTTTAGAAACTTAAATAGTACAGGAATTCCATCCCTATAAAAAAATCTGTAAGTTTATTCTGTAACACATAACCACCACTGCCTATCTCATTAGTATGCATCTCATTAATATTCCCCCTTGACGGTAGGGAACCATGCAGGTGGTGTATCTATTCTCAATGTTACGAGTTCACATTATTCCGAAATAAGAAATCATTTTATAGTGGGTAAGATCAGGCGATGTTGCTTCGCTAGCTGCGACCACGATATGAGTTCCTAGTTAGAGCCCACCTTTCCACTTCGAATCTAGCCATATACTTAAAAAAAAATTCTATAACCCTCTTTAGGGTGGGACAAAAATTAAAAACAAGAAAACATTTTATTGTATATATTCTACATTGCACTAGTTATGGCTGTTAACCTGATTACTTTATTTTATCATCTTCCTCTTCTACACAGGAGAAGATCAAGGTAAGGGAATTCCTTATAACAATATAGATAATACAGATATTATGAATAACACTATCATAAATGTTCGCATATAAACGAAAGAAAGTAATCAATCTTATCCCTCTATTAGATTATACTTCAGATTGAAATAGCCATTATCAGTACGACATAACTATTTACCGTAAAACCTCGCGTATAAGCCTAACTCGCGTATAAGCCGCACCCCGAGTTTGGGCCGATCCTATAAGCCGTACTGGTGATCTGAATGAACCGATTTTAGTACTGTACCATAGTGGCAAAAACTTGCGTATAGGCCGCACCCTGACTCTGGGCCGATCCTATAAGCCGCACCGCTGATCTGACTCGCGTACTAGCCGCGGCTTCTACGCGAGGTTTTACGGTAATACTGGATTTCCTATTTAGATTTCTAAGTTAAACATCCAGAAGTACAAAACCAATAGAATCATGTCCATAAAGCTCACTGTTTAGTGTAAATAACCGTTAATCATGATGCCATTGTGCTGCTTATAAACCTCATTCATTCCATCACAGTAGTTTGTAATTTAATATGGCAATTTTCAGTTTTTTTCTTCACATTCCCTCAAAGTAGCCTGACGGGGAGCTGCCAATTATGTCAAACATGACATGGAGGGCCAAATTTAATCTCATTGAATATGGCATTGGTGGCCGAATTCACCACCCCTATTGGTTGGGCTTGGTAAAGATGTTTTCTCAAAATATTTACATATTTCTTAATGGGAAAATAGTTTCAATAATGATTCTATTTTGGACTGGTTATTCATTACAATGAGTTATAACCCACTCATTGTAATCAAGGTAATTGCTCAATCTTGAGACATCCATTGAATACCATGATACTGGTAAGCTCTTTCTATTCTTGTAAACCTTGAATATAAAATATTACATTTTTCTTCCATGCACACTACAGGAACACAGCAAGGTAAGTGAGTGAACAGAGTAGGTTTCCATGTAATTTGTATAACATTTATTGACAACAGTAACTGTAATGACTATACCACAATGATTCAATTCTGCTGTCGATGGCCATCTGAAGATGGGAACATTCATAAAAGACATCACTGGCTAGTGTGGGGTGGGGTTTGGGTTAGGTGAGGAAAGATTATCCAGGGGATACATTTGTATGTGCCAATTCTACTCAAAATAGTGACAGGAGCAAAGGGGATGTTGAAATAGGTCCCAAAACTGATGACGCAGTTTGTGAATGTTCCCTTTGTACAAGCAGCTGTTCAACAATTTGTAAAGCCTGCCTGATGTATGCGACGCGTACGATTAAAGTTAACAAAATGACTTTTTTTCAACACGATAGGACAACAAGATAAGCAAACCCTTTAAGCTGATAATAATACAATGTGGATAGTTCAGCCAGTCTATATAACACTGTTCATAGAGTCTACAGTCTATATAACCAGCACTGTCCTGCAAATTATTTCAAATATGACATCGAAAGTCAAATAATATTAAACTTGAATATGACATTGAACGGCTAAATTGGCTGACAATATTGGTTAAGTTTAGTGTAGGTGTAAAATTATATTTTAAATATATTAACATTTTCCTTAAAAAATAAAATCATGATATATCTTTAAATACAAAAGGTTTTCCAATGCCTAAGCTCGGAAAATGTGAATATTAAAATCATATAATCTTTTTTATCCATAATAGGACAACCACAAGGTAAGTAAATTTTTGAGTGGGTTGTGCTGTAATATTGCATACGTTTCTTAAACGTAATAAGTTATGGACAGCAACAGATTTAATGACTTTACTTATTCAACTTATCACTGCTGGTGATAAGTTTGTATATTTATTGCCGAGATGGACATTCATTTGTACAAAATAACTATATATATAGAGGGTGGGGGAGTCTGGAAAAATAACCTAAAAAAGGTGAGATCATTTGTGAGCATCCTCTATATAGGAGGTATCCAATATTTCATAACGTCACAGGTAGAAACATACTATAGTAAATCTTTAGTATTTTGTATAGTCACTATAGTAAATCTAAAATCTACAATAGTACTTTCACAGACTATAGTATATAGTGTCAATGTGTATGGGAAATACTGTAGTATTTATCTAGCTGGAGTAAGGTTAGAGCCTCGATCTGTCTGCATTGTTTGACTTGTGAGATAAAAGTAAAGCTTATTCATTTTCATCTTCACAATAGATGGAGACCAAGGTAAGTGAATCCTTTAAGCTTATAGCAATACAATTGGGATAGTTTAAACAATCTACATAACACGGTATGCTGAATAGCAACAACATTATATAATATGTTATCTGCTGGCTAGATTTTAACTTGAACCTTTGTGAACCTGCCATGTATGATCATTGAATCCAATCAATTATCTATCATTCATCATGACATTATACTCCTTATTTTCTTTCATTTTGTCGCAGGAATACAAGGTTAGTCGAATTTTAATTTGGCCACTTCATGAGAACACAATCGAATGATTTATTTCATAGCTATTTTAATGATGTCATCGTAGAGAAACACCCCATGGAGAATGAGCACCAGTTTCTCTGCATTGGTGTGGAGAATGACCATTCTAGTATTTGAGCATAATCATTATTTGTTTCCTCACATGAAATAAAGCTACTGCTTTCGTCCCTGCCAACATCCTGTGCATGACTTCAGGTAGCCTAGTGGTCAAGTCAAATGCTAAAATTCTAGTATCCCATACCCACATGGGATACAATGTCCTGGTATCTCATGGCCTGTGACGTCATCATTTGTTCAAATTCCTATGGCCATTTATATGCAATTTAATTCATCTTATACAGTAAAAAACATGAAATAAAGGCAAAGGCCCATGGTAAAAGTTATTTTGTACCCCCCCCCCTCCCCAGGTAAGACTGGGGCCATGTCCCACTCCGCCTTCGCGTTGATGGGACATTGCCCAAGTCTCACTTCGGGGGAACATTACAAAAAGACCCTCTTGCCATGGACCTTTGTCTATATATTGGGGTGAACTTTTGAAAGTGAAGACTAGGTAAAATAAATGCAAAATAACACTTGAAAGCATCCGAACTTCTGTCTGGCCATATGCATATTATTCATTGTACAGACTCTTCACCCTGTACAAAGAGGAATATTCTTATGGCCGCACCGAGTCTGGATGCTTTCATGTGTAGTTTTTGGACATGTTTAGTATAACACAACGCCACAGGCAGAGTGTGATGCAGCCTAAATGAAGCAGATGCACCTCATAGAATGGGCCTTTACATGTATTACATGTGAAAACATATTATATCAAAATTACATTAGTTAAATGTCGATTTGACGTCACAGTCCATGGAATACGGCTTTGTTCACCGTGACCTTTTTAGTACTTCAGCACAGTAACCTTTGCACTTGCCATGTAATAAAAGAATTATCCTGGCATTGCTGCCTTCACTAAAATGTACGGTAAAGGTTGTGTAAGGTTTTAAATTCTATCTGTGGCATGTTGTTTAGCTAACTATCAGTCCAAGTGGCCTCAACCTTCACCAAAAGTTCAAACTTACCTCTGAGAAGTTGGTTTGGCTTCATGCCCTTGACATTGGAAGGCTTTTGGTACAAGCAATCGCCTTTTTTGAGCAGGGGTTGACTTTTTACTTGTAATTTTGTAAGTATGTTATTCTGTATATAACGGTTCATTATTCTCTTCCATGCTCATCACAGCACCACAAGGTATGTTAATAAGATAAATAAATCTCCCTCCCTCACTGTTACAAACTAGTAGGACACCAAAATAAATCTTCCTCGCTAAGATGTCTGTCTTTGAACTATTACTATTCACAAAGAGAAAAGAAGTGTCTGTTTAGAAGTACTGACTTAAGTATGTATCAGATTCTATTTATATATGCTTCCCATAGATTAAGGGTTGATATCATGCGCTAATACAACGTTTAATATCATCTCCATAACTGTTATAACCAACATGAATACCACTACCCCTTATATGATTACTTCCTTGTTCCAAGAAAGAAAGGTGTCCCTTAGGATTCACAGACAATCTAGGGTAGGTAGGTCGGATTTAAAAGAAAAGATGCAAAGAAAACATCCATAAATTGATTTATGAACTGCTGCACTGACTCGTGAATCGAAGCCTAGAGTCGTGGACAATCAAATCATCCCTAACAAAGTCTGAAAATGGCCTGAAATCATGTACCCTTTCCAAAATTGAATAAAATTATTTAGAGCTGGCCAATGTTTTGCTATGTATACCCAATGTATTGTGCAGAAATGTACACTGGACAACTGCATATGTATTCTACTGCAATCCATGGCTCAACACATGGCTGCTTACTCTATCATTTTGCATCTACCATTGTTTGTCTATTCAAATATTGTTACTTAACCCTTAAAGGACAGATGTCACTAAAATATGACATTTGTCATCATGATGCACCAAAGCAGCCCTGGTGAGTAACTTGCCAGTGTTGCATTGCTTCATCATGCTGACCCCCTTTGGAGTGTCTTAACCGCATGGCATAGGGTACGTGGCATGGTGCTTTAATGCAGCACTGGCGAGTTACCGACCAGGGCTTCATGCATCATAAGGACCAAGGCATAATGCATTAAGGCATGTTGCTGCCCTCAAAGTGTTAAGTAATTTTTCCTTATTTAGCCCATGCAACGGCCTGGTATGTAACTTCTGACATGAATTTTGCTGAATATCTTCTTAATTTTGCATCGATCTTAATTTAGACTGCACAGAGGCAAATATCAGAGTCACCCAATGTCGCCAATACTACTCTCATACAAGGGTCAGGCACTGCTGGACTATAATAGATGGGTCAAAGGCCATTCTAGTGAGGGTCAGGCTAGGCTGGAATTCAATAACAGGCTGGACTTTGGCAAACTTGCTTGAAGGTCTGGCCATGCTGGATCCTCATGCCACAGTGTGACAATGCTGGACTCTTGCAGGCTGATAGAGACTCTCCCAAGAGTCCAGCATTGCCAGACTATGGCATGAGGATCCAGCATGGCCAGACTTTCAAGCAATTTTGCCAAGGTCCAGCCTGTTATTGAATGTCCAGCCTAGCCTGACCCTCACTAGAATGGCCCTTGACCCATCTATTCAAGTCCAGCAGTGCCTGACCCTTGTCTGAGAGTGGTTATGGCGACATTGGGTGACTCTGATATTTGCCTCTGTGTGAATATACTTGAGCTATTTGTTGCTGTAGACTATATTATACAATTGTCTAATCCTAAAATTATTCTCTTGATTAACAATAATAAAATGTTGTGCCTATTTATTTCCTTTTTATTTTCAGTCTGCGAAACAGGTGAGTTTAAGCTCCTAGAAAGTATTACAGTAACACACTGCCTATAAGTCAACGTTACCTATGAATTTGACTTTTAAAGCAAAATATCGATTTGCAAAAAATGCTTTGAACTTCAAACCTCACAGTGAATGGCATTTTGAAATTTCTTTGACCCCACCCAAAAAGGTGAATTAAACATTTATTTCAAACATTTCCTGTAAGTCGAATAACACCTTTGAGAGGCAAATATCGACTAGTTCAGACAACTTTTACCTGCTTTGAACAAAGAAAATAGAGGTAAAGATATTGACCGCCCGGTTGTTAAAAAAAATGAGCATTCCCTTGGATGGCTCCTGATGATTACCATGGCTACATATTGTAATATTATTATTTAGTATCTATAAAGGAGCACTTAGTAAACAATGTTATTTATTAATCAATGATTTTCTTGAGGGATTTTTGCGAATTTGTTGTAATAGATATCATATATTTTACTTTTCAGACACCAATTGTGAGTATTTTATTGGGCATGAATTAGTCTACCTACTAAACACAATCAAATGTTAACATGCACAGCCAAAAATAATTTTCTCATTTTCAGAAAATATTTCTTGTTTTAAGTAAAATAAACTTAAAACAAGTTTGTCCGTAGGATAACAAAATTTTACTTGAACATGTGGTTGAGTTTAATATACTTAGAGTAAGAATAACAAACAAGAAAAACAAACAAGAAAGGGTTCTTAAATCAAGTAATTTATACTGAAATCAAGATGATATTTCCTGACATATTTTCTCAAAATAAGAAAATCTTTTTTTACGGAATGGACCTTTTTTCAAGAAAGCCTTTTTCTTTAGTAAGTTTTGATTTCTCATCCGAGTAAATAAACAAGATTGGTGTTCTTGCCTGGGAAAGGGATATGGTTACATTTAATTTTAGTCTTAGAGAGAAAGGATTGATGCCAAAGCATCAGAAAGAAGTTCATCAGATGAAATGCAGCTTTTTGTAGCTACGATAGAAATTTAAGCAAACAGACCTTTATTTAAAGTCATTTCGCTTCATGTAATGTGATAGGTAATCATTCCCTTTATTTAAATGATATTATCAAGCAAATGGTTTCTCTTAACATTTCTACCTATAGTTATTATTATTCATTCAATAGAACAAGGGTTCTTACATCAAGTTAATCCCTAACAAAATTCTCCTTTTCCAACATGTTTTTACCCTCTTCTGTTCTTTTGGGACTTAATTTGAGGCAGAAATGTATACCCTGTTTAATAAAAAAGTTGTTGTATTGCATCGTGGTGGCCTCTTGTGGCAGTTTATCCTCCTGTGCACTGTTGCTCTACCACTAACAGCATCTGACCTCTCCAGTGCTATCGTTTATAAATGATGATAATGGGATACAGAAAGGAAAAGGTTAATCTGCAGGACTTTATCCATGGCGCAGGATCACCAGTCTAGAATCTGTCTTCATTTGGCCATCATATAATTACCCAGCAAACCAAGGAGAGCTTGGGCGAACCGTGGGCATACCCACCCTAACCCTGTTGGATTAGGTTGGGTAATGCCCATGGCTCGCCCAACCTCGCACCAATTTACTGGGTATTGCCATCACGTCTCCACCAAATCATTCCATGATGCCCCTATATTTCATCCTCATATTTCCCAACTTCACCTATACATACACTAATGGCAGCCACATATATGCAGATGTATGCCCGCCCCTATCTATGTTAAGGGTACCATTTGAAGATATCATCTGTAGTTACATTCTTCTAATAGTGCCAAATAGGTGACTCTAACACTATCGTGATGAAATGCTGTAATGTAAGATACCAGGTCAGCTTTTAACGGTATGTTTAGCAAGAAGGATGTATTTCACCTACACCTCATTCATATTTCATTCTAAACATGTTTATCACAGTTTTAGTGTGTTGCTGACTAAAGTAATTTGCACTTTATCTTTCAGGTAGGACTGGTTATAGTTGCACTTGGGGTAAGTGAAGCCTTTTAAAACATACTGTGGTCGTACTTTATTTCGCTGGGTATATATTTTCGCTATATTCACGGAAATGAAAAATCTGCGAAATTCTTATATGCTACAGTATGGAATAAAAACCCGCGAATTAGTCGTTTTTGCTACTTCAGCGAAAATTTACTCCCGTGAATATAAGTACTTTCACAGTAGGCCTAATCAGAAATTGGGCCATTCCAAGTTATTTCAATAAATAGTCTCTATATGACCCTCTAAGATGCTATTAATCTTTCACCTACATGAAGATATATTTAGGGCGTGCTGAAAGGAGCAGTGCTAGCTAGTCCAATATGACTCTGTAACCCTCTGCCCTCCGACATACTGCTCACATTGGTGGCAAACTTTTATTTGTAAAGGGTAGATTTTCAAGAATCCTCTAACCTTGAAGATGTACAACAGACAAAGGTATAATATTCACCCCCTTTCATAATTCTGGAATTACAACCCTCCTTCAACATTTCTTCTCCTACTGAATTAAGGTATTATGCGAGGGGATTGCGGGATTATTATTAACTTTGTTTTCATGAGATAGTTCAATTTTAACATACAGGTTTGCATTTCCACAGATATGGAGGAAGGAGCTTGGAGGCAAAGATGCCTGACTCGTAAGTACAAACCTGCAATATCTAGAGCATGTTTGCTATTCATGTTTTTTTTCATAGAGAAAGGAAACAGGAGTCCAGATTGCTTCTGGAATGACTCTCCTCTTTCTGGGGAGCCCAGGCTGCCTAAGGGAGCCTATGTGACTCCTTGGATCATCTAAATTAGTCGTCTAGGGGAGTCATAGAGCTCCCTGGTTCACATAAGGGAGTCACACAAGGACCAGGGCTCCCCTAAAGAGGGGAGTCCTTCTAGAGGCAACCTGGACTCCCTTTTGATGCTGTTTCTTTTCTCTGTGTTGTTTTGTATTGTATCCTCCTACAAACACAGCTAGAGTATAGGTATGAGATGGGGTCAAATACTTTCCATTGAATACTCTACAAGGGGTCCTAGAAAGCTTTAAAGACCATTTACCATCGGAATTATTTTTTCAGCCAATGTTGACGCACTCGTGCATTTTCCATTTAGTCGATTTGGACATCAACTCACTGGTAGTACACTCCGTTGTTGTTATGTAGTTGTTATGGCCCTCCCCGCCGATTGGACAACCTACCAATCGGTAGTACCTACAAATGGACTAAAGGAAAAAGGGCCTTATCCTGGTGATTTGCAAATGTGCACCAAGCCCTAGTTATGAGTTTCAGTGTTAGTTGGAGCCGTAATTTATATATGCTTTACAATATACTCTTATTTCCAGCCTGCACATCACGTGAGTATCATCTATGTATTACACTTACAAGTTTTCAGTTACAAACTCACATATTAGAGAGAGACAAATAATTACATGTTTAGCGGTTGCAACTAGGTTCTACCATACTACGGATACCCTACCAGCAGCGCCTGTGCAATTAAACATACGCCCTAACGCAAGCTGTTTATTTGAAGCTGGTAGTATATATGCCCCTGAATTCCCTGAGTAACCATCCATTGTTTGACAATTCATGTGTACACCAATCATTTCCCTTGTATATAGTAGTCTTCAAATAGAAATCATTATCATCTGGGTAGCAAATTATATTCTGGGAACATAGTCTGCAAGTTTACTTATAGTTTACTGTGCAAATCATATTGTTATAGGTTAATCTTCTAAATACAAAAGTTAATTATTAGCTATACTTCATTGATGTACCTACTTAGGACTAATGTATTGTATTTTGATGTGTTGGATGACCTTCTATTATTTTTTGTTTCAAACTGATATTCATATCGACTTTTCTGATAACCATTCTGTTTTCAGCTACAGAATGTGAGTATTATCATTTCTAAAGACAGGAAAAGAAGTCGTAATACTTCTGATGTGTAATTTGGACACTGCTGTGATATGTGGACAGTTTTTAACTGGGCACAGAGCGACTATTAGTTTAATCTTATACTAAATTTTGATTATTTATCTGTGCCGTCTGACCCATGTAAATGTACCACTGTTTAGGTAATTTTGGTGTAAGAGCTTGATAAACTCCCAAATAAAATGTTTCCCGTATCAGTGATGAAATATGTTATGTTGAAATTATTCATCCTCAATTTTAAGTCAATAAACCACCGTTTAGTTTCATTTTCAATGTATATATCTAAAATTAACTCGCTGTAATGATTTGTGATTCAATTTAGGTCCAAACAAAAATGCTGCCTGTTCCTATGGTAAGTTGCCCTTAGACACACTTTTGTCCTTAGAATTGATATCCAAAAATAGTGATCATACATTTATTTCAAATACCAATTCAATTAATCACATGCAAATTGAAATACAAGTATATATGTCTGACTAGCTATAGGTCTTCTGATTTCTTCTGATTTATTTTCAGGCTTCTGCAGACGGCGTAAGTATACTGCTGAATCAAGCAATGTTGTGATTGAGTTCAGTTCTTGTCTAGACTTATTTCCAGTACCGGTTTTATTAACAATTAAAGATGGTCGCCATCTAACTTTTCATAAATTTGAATTCCTTGACCCGGGAAATGTATTTTGGAACTTTAAATTATGTTTCTATCTTGATTTTAACCAAAGTTATGCCATTTTTAAGAATTTATGGCATTTTGGTGGCCATCTTGAATAATTAAAATTGCTCCATGGTGGCATTGCCACACTGCACTAGAAATGTTCATAGGCCTACAGACCCTGTAGATGAATATACCGAATATTATGGTTCATCATGCCACAATTCTGTCAGATTACTAATGTTGACTTGATTTAAACGAGTGGCGCTAGCTATATGACTTGGATAATTGGATAAGACTTCATGTAAAATGTGATTCAAGTAACTTTTTTTCTCTCCTTTCAGAATGCAACTATGGTGGTAAGTATCTCATTACAATGTCTCATCATGAAATTTACATTGCCAGGACTCTGTGTCAACTCCTCCGGTTGTGAATGCGACACCTTATATTTCAATGGGCCATTCTAAACGTTTGAAGTGTATAGTATCAATTGACAACTTATACAGGATATTAAACAAGTAGTTTGAAAATATGGTGGCTCCTTAATCATGTCACACTGCCTTATTATCTCATGTTGAAAAACGATATTTTAGAGAAAAGATGAAAAATGAAGATGATATATAAATATATATATATATATATATATATATATATATATATATATATATATATATATTTATATATATATATATATATATATATATATATATATATATATATATATATATATGTATATATATATATGTATATATATATACTGGTGAGTGCGGGGGAGTCGGATGGGACCGACGGCACCGAAGGAAATTGGTACTGGAGGAATGGCAGAGGTAGGTGAACAAGTGCCAGAAATGGCGACCGGAGATGGAGTCAGGGAGAGGAGAGAGACCAGGTCCATGAAGGGGGACAGGGGTAGGGTGGTGGAAGACGGCATCTACCAGGGTACGACTGCATCCTAGGCTCCAACGGCGGAAGGGCTCAAACTGACAGGGATGAACAACCTGGAACAGGGGATTGGGCAGCCGACAACACAGCGGGATGAGAGAAGGTGAAGAGGGCAGAACATGGTGGTTCGTTCTGGGATCAGTCGTCATGCAGACCCTATAGATAAATGGGTGTACCAGTCCAGTCCAAAGAATTTACAGGAGGCCGTGATAATGGCGGTCAGGGGGGAGGCCTACCTGAAAAGTGATAGCGAACAGCAAGTTTGGGTCCGAGCCATGGATGCCACAGTAAATGAGCGACTGAGCACCAACAGCGACTGGATGAACCGGCTGGCCTCAGCAGTGGATGCACTGTTAAATAGGGAGAACGCAGGGGCTCGACAGGGGACCGGTAAACAAATAGGGACCAACACAGAATGCATTGGGTGCGCCAGGAAGGACACTTTGAAAGAGAATGCCCGAGCCTGGCAGCTGGGGCAGGGGGGACAGCAAGTGCACCGATGGCCTCGGCCAATCTGGTGACCAGGCCTCCAGCCACAGCACACGGAAACTAGCAGTGGGTGACACAGACCGAGATGGGGTCACTGGACATTCAGTAAGGGGGGGGGGAGGGGGCTTGATAATAGAAGGTACTGCAAGGAACCAGCCAATACAGTTGCTAGTGGATATGGGTGCCTCCGTCAATCTCCTCTTCACTTCCTGGTGGCAGCAAAACGGTGACCAAAGGTAGGGACTCCAGAAAAAATTGAGAATTATTAAAAAGTCAATTTCTTTTCTTCTATCATGTAAAACATAAGAAATATAATGCAAATCTTTTGGATTTTTCTGTCTATCCATCATAGAACCCAGGCAATCATCAGATCTGTGTCAACAAAACCTACCAAGTTCCCCCAGTATATCTTCTATATAATTGCTATCTAGATTTGGAGTCAATCTGAAAGGTGGTGTTGCCTATTTGTGTCAGACTGGTGAGTGGGAAGTAGTTATGTAAGGGGTTTGGAGGGCATCTGGAGTACTGGCCAGGCTGGGCCATGATTGACAGACCCTCTTAACATGATCACCCAATACACTGCAAGGCACCTCAGTGGGTGTAAGTATAGAGTAAACAAATTGTCTTAATGGCCCAATCATAATCATTTTAATGTTTTGGCCTAGGAACAGGTAAGAGCTTCCTCTGTTTGCCTCCATTCTTTAACACCATACAACAACATATTGGACAATATCACATACCAAGTAGCAACCGGTAGCATTCACAACTTCATAGGGTTTCACCTATTTCTTATATAGATAGCTGCACCAAAATACCAACCTGCTGTGTGCACTGTGCACAGGGGCGCACCTAGCGGATTCCTGGGTCCCTACCAAAGGGAACTCAGTCCAATCCAGGAGGTCATTTATTCGGTCAACAGGAGACCGATGCAGTTATGGGGGGAGACGACAATCTAGCTCGCGATCGGGACCGAACAGAAGAAGCTAGGATGGTGGTAGCGGATATAGGGAACGAAGCCATACTAGGGTCAGAATTCCTGAGGCAGCACCGGATCCTGGTGGATCTAGCCGGCGAATGGGTGATATGGGGCGGTCCAGCAGGGATGTGCTGAGTAGTGAGTGCCCAAGCTGTGCGGGTGGCCGCGGGGCAGGAGGCGATGATCAAGAGCAAGGTAATATAAGCCTGGAGAGAGGGAAAAGTGGGACTCATTGAAGGGGTGGACCGGTCCTCACCACAGGTCACAGTGGTAGTGGGGAGGGGGCTGGTGACCCCGAAGGGAACTGAACCTACGTCAGAGTCCTAAACCCTGGCCGGGAGCCAGCGGTCATCTATAAGAATATGATGCTGGGGGGGACTCAGGAGACAGCGAAAGTGGTAACCACCAGTACCAAGGTGGGAGGCACTAGATTCTGCAGACTGGCGGGGGCGGCATGGCTGGACTAGGTAAAACTGGATCAGTCGAAACCAGGGCCTTCCCAACCAACGAGGGAGAGGAGGACTAGGAGACACTAGTAAGTCACGGCTACACTGTTTTCTAAATAGCAAGGGGAACTGGCCGTCAGGGCCGATCCCAGTAGAGGGGTTATGGAGAGGTGTGAACCGAGTAGTGGGACTATGCTTAAGGAACTATCAAAGAACGGGGAATCAGAGGGACCAGAATGTACAGAAGGGATCGAGGAGGAGTAGCCGACTTGTGAGCTAGTTTGGAACAGGAGCGTGACCAGAGTTGTACCTTGGTATGTTACAGGGATCAGAGAGATCAGGGTCTGGCTCGGGGTCGGTGCCACACCGATGGAAATGTTCGATGCACCGGTGCCAGCGCTATATAAACTGGTACTGAGGCACCGAATGGCTGAAGGGATAAACGATCTTAATCACAAAGGACTTAGATGGTGTGGGCGGCGAGAGCTCAGGCAATAAAGATTCGTCGACTGTACTTACTGCGTTCCTGTGTTGTGACTTACCTTAGGCTGAATTTCGCTACTATATATAATATATATATATATATATATATATATATATATATATATATATATATATATATATATATATATATATATATATAATTCAACACTGACAGGTGAACAAGGTGTACATGCCAGTCATGTTACCAATTATTTATTGAATTAAAACGTTTCTTTATTTCAGCTTCCGAATGTAAGTATAACACAGTAATATATGCATAATTCCTAATAGCATTCATTGTATATGACTTTAAGAAAAGCTTCAAATGCACATGTATCAAGGATAGTCCTTTGTGATAACTTGCACCTATCCGATTCTGAAGGACACTATGCTCTAAATCCACAACGGAAACGGTTAAGGTGTGATTTTACCTTGTAAGAATAATATTAATTTCAACTCTTCTTTAATATATCAATAATTGGATAACTCTTGGTGAAATAGGTTAAACATCTTAAATCGGCCTCGTGAAAAAGTTCTCTCTGGTTCTTAAGAAGGAAAGAAGCATTGGTTGATGGTGAAAATAATTGGACATTTATCATATTTTAGGTAACAGTGATGCTAATTACACATGTAACCTTGGTAAGTCAAGTTGTGGAATTGGTATTGGACATCCCAAAGGTTTGAGTTTAGGATTTTATTACTTGAATGTCAGTAGTCTTCAGCCACAAATCACAAATCTGAGCTGCTTAAATAAATAGGCTATTTAATTCATGATTTAAATGCATTCATTTAATGCACCATGCCCTTGGTATTTATGGTGCATGGTCGCAGCCATACGGTGAGAAACTCGCCAGTTTTGCATTCAAGCATTATGCCAACCCTACTTTGTTACTGTGATACAACCCTTAAGGGTCGATCGACACGATGCACTAATGCAGAACTTGGAACTTACTTGCCATGACTGTAGCCATGCATCATGACCACCAATTTGATCGTTTAACAATGCTGTCATTAAATATTTAAGAAATGAATCATTGTTTACAAACAAGCTGTTTTCTATTCTAATTCCAAAACATAACGAGGTGATTTGTGTTTCAACAGTGTTTGCCCAAAACAGGCTGAGGACAGCATGCTTGAAATGTAAGTATGGACATTATGCATCTTTCTTGTATTACACTTACCATAAATGACACACATACAACACCTACAAACAGTATAGTATATGTATTTAATTGTGGTACACATGTACCAATTATGTGTTCCAAACAGTTGCATTGAATTGTGTTATCTTGTAATAATTTATCGGATTGATCGGTATGGGGGTCGAGCCATACATGTAAATCTAATTTAGCGAAATAAAGCAAGCTATATTATTACCCTGTATAATTATGGTAAGATCACTAAAGAGACAAGCTATGTTTTTCAATTCTATAATTTGACTGTTGCCCTTTCAGCTTGCACAATACGTGAGTATAATTGTTTTTGTATATTTTATAAGCTTATAATCAATGGTAGGAATTCACTCTATTAAAGATTAAATTGATGAATTGCCCTGCTAAAATGGACAAGGCAGACTCTGACATTGGCTGAAATCCTAATATTTTATATTCGATTTTGACTTTCCTCCACTAACATCACGTAATGCTAGAAGCCATTATAGTCAACTATAACAATTTATATTTCATCTTGCAATCTGTTATACCTTTATATGCCTATTCTCAAATGTTTCTTTACAGTTACAAGGGGAAATGACTGTGAGTACACAATATTCATATTTACAATTACACTGATCATTATTAGGAATGTTTGAACCTAGCATATATGTGTGTTGCATTCCTACATGTATTAATAATTGTATTATTTATCCAAATAAACAATCATTTTAGACAAAAGATCGGCTGAGCTAACAAAACCCATTCATCGGTTAGTGGACGCCAAGCTTTCATTCATGAATGACTATGGTTTCAAAGTATTTACTAGGAGGTCTCCTTTCCTGACAACTACGAAAGAAAAGTTTAAATTGGAACCTTAATAGTGCTGCACATTATATTAAACATTCAATCCGTCATATGTTTATGGCCTGTCATTTGTAATTGACATGTTATCTGTTCATATACAGCAAAAATAACCATCATCCCGTCTCCTATCTACCCTCCCCTTCTCCTACTCCAACTAAGTGTCTCTATTTTTAAAAAAAAGTCATTACCGCCATATATATTTGTTTAACTCTGATAACTGATAGGGAAGGGGCTAAAGCTATGTTGAACCCAAATTTCTCAGACTGAAATCAGGATGATAATACAGGCATTTACATTCCAGGTAGCCCCCAAGAAGCCTGTAATGCGGGTAAGTTGTCATTGAAATACATAAACTACTCAACCCCTTATTTAGATCTAGTCATGTTATATCCAGAAAACTAGATATATCATACTGAAGTAATAGAACATCAATAATACCATCATATTATTCATACAATTTGAAGCTGTTAATTATGATCAAAAGTAATGCAATCAATAGTATAGTGGTAATGAATATACCACACTTAAACTCACACATGTTTGCTCTGGAATTATACAACCACTTATTTTGATTTCATGTTAGGCTATTGCTCAAGAGGTATGTATTACTTTAATTGTTGATAAAAGAATGTGTGGCAATTATCATGTTTTGGAAACAGAGGTATATTTGTACTGAGGAGGTAAAAATCACATGAAAAAGTACATAACCTTTTGAAAAAGTGTATATTGCTAACATGCAAGTAGTCATCACTGGGAATATCAGTTAAATAAGTTATGTTTACAACATAAATATCACTTGATGATGATCTCCTGATCTTGATAGTCTATTGTCTCTTATTTTGTTTTATCTTAATACCTATGCTGTCATGTTTCATCTTTGTTGTCTCTTTCCAGAATGTACTGATTGTGAGTACATGATAGAACATTGATATCCTCAACAATAATCCTTTTACCTAAATTAATTCCTTTACTTTCATAAATTCTTTAACTTTCATGAATTCCACAATTCAGCAGTATGTCTTTGTAATTAGCTAATTCTTACTTATTATATCACCTCCATAAATGATTTCCAGGCTAACTGCAGATATTATATGTATGCTAAATAAAAAGCTACGGTGAGGGTTATATGTAATCTTCAGTATTATTTTGATACAATTTATTGAAGCTACTTAAGATTATT
Organism: Harmothoe impar; assembly: GCA_947462335.1. NCBI lineage: Eukaryota > Metazoa > Annelida > Polychaeta > Phyllodocida > Polynoidae > Harmothoe > Harmothoe impar. The sequence goes on from OX381717.1 coordinate 27,322,317, forward strand.
GAACAATTCCTCTTGGCCAATATAGCTTAGATTATTATTGCCATAATTATACACACTCCAGGGTTTGCACTGTATGTTGTATTAAAACACTATTTATTTAGAATCATACTGTTATGTAAAGGTAAATCACGATCACCACATGCATCATACATTGCACTGGTAAAACTATAACATTCCCCTTAGACGCATTACAAAATTGTCCAATTGTAGTTCATGATTCTCACACTTGAAGACCGCACTGTCAGATGACATTCCACGACGACAGTAACATTGCAACCCCCAGGAAGTCACATTTCATGATCTCTAATCGTACCTCATTTTATGATCTCTAATCGTACCTCAGCTAGGCAAAATATAGCTACGAGCATCCTGAAGACTAATAAAACAAAGCAATTTATTTGTGTGCATAAACCCCAACCTGGTATCAAATCAGACCCTCTCTGATAGAACGTCTATATATAAGGTTTAGAACCAACAACTTGTTATGAGATGAGAGGCTGATATAAGCTAGATCATAGGCATTAACATGCTTGCATGAGTACTTCACTATTTTACTTCCTCTCTTTGCCCTTAGGATCCCAGTTATGTTACCAATTATCCATAAAGAATAACCATGTTTTTATGTTTCAGCTCTTCAGTGTACGTATTGCAACGTGATGCGTGCATAATTTCTAATCTAACTGCAATATACAATATATGTGGTTCGTCGAGGAGAAAGGGTACTCTCTGTGCAATTTTACTGCTAATTTTGGCTACCAAAAAAGCTGTGAAAAAAACTTTTTTAATGTTGAAAACAAGGGTTTTCTTTTAAAAGTTCTATTTTGGTGTCATGCCTCTATATTTGGAATGTAAAAGGGAAATTCTTCTTGAAGGCAGAATGTAATTATCATTTCTGTATCCAAAAACCTGAAAAGGCTTGGTCAGTTGTAAATATATGATTTTTGAATACAATCTACTAAATAAGATAGAGCTTGTTGGCTATTGAGGTAGAGCAACATTATCCCATCTTGGTGAAGCAATTTCTCAAAAACTAGAAGGGACATCTTCAACTCTTACACCTCGTTCGAAAGCTAATGGCCTTTATTCTAAAAGTTACATTTACCATTGGGTAACCTTTTCTTCTCATTTGCTTACATAATATTTACCGCAAATGCACCTTGTGCACAAAAAGCATAATTTGCCATTTATATATTTATAAGTTCACAGAAGGCCACTACATAACAAAACCCAGCAGTAAGCAGGTCCGGGAAATGAAGGGAAATTCTCCCCAGAGCCATTATTTACACCAGTGTTAATTTTCACAATGCAGGTAGGTGTGAAAACACTGCAGGGCTAAAATTAGCAATGGTTTTCTCATAACTCATTTGCTGAATTTTCTATCAATTTGCTGTTAAATGTATTTATCCCATAAGACAAATAAGTGTGTGCTCTTGAATCATACATGGGGGATAGTGAATCATACATTAGGGGATGAGCCATGGCAAGTATGAGGCTCATTTGGGGGGGCAGCGTCTATCAGTGATTTTTAGTAAGATATATGTATAGAGCTGGAAAAAATGTGATAGACCTGTAGAAGTGGTAGCTTTTGCTTTCTAGCACCATGTATATGCACCAACTTCTGCATGGATATACTCCTCCCCGCAATATTTAGAATGGCTCTGAATTTGTCAATAATTGAGATAGAGACTTCAGAATGGAACCAAATGAAACCCCATGCATTGCTTCTCCTTCATGTATGCCATTGGAATAAGTAGCTCATTTGCATATATTACATAATTAGGGAAATAAAGGTTTTTAATTGAAATAGTTTATAATGCCTACCTAACACAATGCAACATGCATATGTATATGTGCCTCTACATGGGTCCCCTCAGTTTTGACCGTGTCGCTGCGTCGATTTTTAGCAAAAGGGCTGTGTCACTGCGTCGATTTTTATGTTTATAGAGTATATTGGAGCCTCATAAAAATGCCTGTGTCCGTCGATTTTTAAAGGGGCCGTGTCGCACGTGTCGATTTTTAAAGGGGCCGTGTCGCCGTGTCGCACGTGTCGAATTTTACCCATGTAGAGGCACGTATATAGTATCATCTAAATTATGCAATTATAGGTCAGAATAGATGCCACCTATGTGTTGTTCAGCATAGAAAGTGTTTTGGAATTATGAGCACTGTTATTATATAATTTCGAGCTCTTCCCACGGTGAGCATTTGTTTCAAGCAGTTGCCGAGGTAATGGAATTAGACAGCGCAATCCTAATAAATTTCTCACCTAGGGCTGCAACAATTTTTTGTGAATTGGTTCTTATGCAGTTTTTCCCAGGGAATCCAAATCTGCAAGCAGCCATTATGGATTTTGATTGATAATGCCCCTAATTAGCATATTATAATTAGGTAGGCAAATTATCAGCTTGGACAGGCTAAAAGCATTGTAAAAATTCTTCCAAACCTTCTAGGAATGATATGATGCCTTGAGATATGAAAGATGTTCAAGAATGCACTCTTTCAAGATTTTTGATTGATGCCTAATTAGCATAATTTATGCAAATATTGAGATAGCAGCATAATTTGACTCTAAAATTATCAGTTGACACACTCATCCCTTGAATATAACAGCCAATTTCAAATACAGGATCATAGCAGATAATGGCTGTGGCCATTATGGTAGCCATATTTCAAGATGGCCGCCTATCGATACTTTTACATAAGTTATCTCCTCTTCTAATCAACTTAGAACCATGATTCCAAATGCTGAGTATACATTTCTGAGGGCAAGGAATACAATGATGTTACTCTTGAGTTGATGGATGGCAACCATCTTGGAATTTAACTAGGTTATTCTCAGAAAACCTATCAAAAAGCGTATTCCTCTAATTATTGGCTCTTTAGTATAGAGGTCTATGCCAACTGTGTTGATAAATCAATAACCTTGACAAATTCAGAGCCATTCTAAATATTGCGGGGAGGAGTATATCCATGTAGAAGTTGGTGCATATACATGGTGCTAGAAAGCAAAAGCTACCACTTCTACAGGTCTATCACATTTTTTCCAGCTCTATACTTATATACCTTACTAAAAATCACTGATAGACCCTGCCCCCCAAAATGAGCCTCATGTCTCATATATGGGGCTTTGGCTCATCCCCCCCTATTGCCATGAAATCACATACAAATAAGCTATTTCTATAGACTTTCCCTCTGTGTTCCTCCACTTCTCTCAGTAGGCAGTGCGCCCTTATCAGTGTCACCTTGGTGACTATAAGAGCCCCACTCATGTGTTGTAGAAGTTAACACTGGTGTAAATAGCGGCCCTGAGGAGGACTTTCCTTCATTTCCCGGACCTGGTAAGGCAAAGCTCCACTAACCGATTTTATTTACAAATCGGTGCTGTTCTCACAAATCTGACTCAATCATATACCATAACATTTACATACGTTAAGCAGGGAAGTACTATACACTTTGCAGTAGGGTTATGTTTATAAATTATGTTTATGTCTATAAACAAGTGGAAAACTAGAATTGCCAAGGCTATATAACACGATTTAGGTCTGGACTTTGCAACCTAGGCCGATTTTGGCTCCCGATCCTATACTAAAAGGTTTGACTTTTATTCATCTGAATGGTGCAATCTTTAGACCTATGTTTTTACATAAAATTGTAAACAGAGTAATGTAAATATAAACAAATGATGTCACTCTATTTCTGACTTGATCGTCTCCCTAAAGCTGGGGCTCCACTATGCGATTTCTTTGGCAATTCTCACAATCCGATCATATGAGAACTCCATAGCTTTCCCTTTAGAAAAGAATAACATGAGAAACCCAATATGATCAGGATAATATGAGGGTTTGTTAATGTTTACATCTCACTATAGGTATGTACAGTTTGGTCAGGTACTAATCAGCTGGTAGAAGCTCACCCTTGATTCATTTTTTAAATTGGATCAAACTCTCCATGACATCCTCTTTACAAACACAAGGTCATTTTTCAGTGTCATAATTCCTCCATATAATGGGGTACTCACCAACTTGGACAGATTTGACCAATATGTTGGGTAAAACCTTAATGAGAGTGTATTGCTCCATGTAGTGTGATTTAAGGAAAAATTATTTTGGTCAATTCATAATGGGAGGGTTTTACAAATCCTTGCAATGTACTTTGGAACATTTCAGGGTAAAATAATCATTGCTATGGCAACACTTATAAAAATAACATTTTTACATAATCTTCTTGTGTCCATTCACTATGCAATGGTAAACAAAAGGTATACTAGCATAATAAGAGCTGAAAATCCGTATGATATTCTAAATAAAGTATGCACTTCATTTCATCTCAATTGTGACTCAATCCAGCATAGTGGAACTTATGTCGCTCATCAAACATTTTTAGTTATCTATGTCATGTGATAGAACAGTTGATTACCTCTCTATAGAGCCCATGTATGAGTCCCCATCTCACCCATACGTATTTAAAAAATATTTTCAAAGATAAAAACACCCGCAGTGCTAATTTGAGCTACGCGTGATCAAAGTGGAACGAGCAGGTCGCGACCTGCTCGCGAGCAGTCAGCGAGCATATCACTCATTGGTTACCTTAGCAACGGGTATCTAGAATTGAGATATCAATCTGAAATTTTTACCAGGCATTCCCGATGGTTATATCTATTACATACTAAAAGATTGGTCTCTTTGGGGAAATATTTTTATTCATGCAACATCGTTCAAAAACACGTTCAGTTTCCTGGAAAAATGACAGAGTTAGTGGTTTAGTGGAATAATTATAGATGCACAATACCTGTTCCTGGTGTAGTTTAGGGACAACTAACAGTTCCAAAACCTATTAAATGTAGTCTGTTAAGTCCTGAAAGTCCTTTCACATTATGTGAGCATTGTACACATATAATTTGATAGGTAAAATCCAAGTGCAGTGGGTGGGGTCCTCCATGTTCATGTCACATTATTTCTCCAGGTCAAAATATATATCCATGGTCGCTGCTGATTGTGTATCATCATTACACCCTAAACCAGTAGCAGATTATGATTATATTAACAACACAACATCATAATAGAATATGTGATATCCAAGTTCATGGCATAACTCGTTATGGTACGAAAAGAGGGAGTTCTAGTCAGAATCACTTGCAATCCACACCTCGTCATCAGAGTCTTCTGCAGATGAAGGGCTCCTTGTTCTTTTCCGAGAAACAGCACCTTTAGGTCGGCCCCTCCCTCTAGGCTGCTGTTGTCCTGGCTGTTGCCCCCTTCCCCTACCTCTGCCCCTACCTCTGCCCCTTCCCCTACCTCTGAGTTCCTCCTGGTCTGCCTGTTCACCGACACCCCTGCCTCTGCCTCTTCCTGTGGCTCTGCCTCTGGCTCTGGCCCTGCCTCTACCCCTGCCTGTGAGTTCCACTTGTTCTGCCTGTTGGCTGTTGCCCCTACCCCTGCCACGAACTCTGCCTCTCCCTCTAAGTTGCTGTTCTTCTAGCTCTTGTCCTGGCTGATGGGTGTCAGTGTCATTGGTGTGTTCTCCTATACCTGACCCAGGCTTTGGTACTGTTGGCTTTGGACAGGTGATATCTCTTGTGGCATTGGTACAAAAGTCTCTGATATTCTCAAACAAGTACCTTTGCCTATAGGCAGGCAATCCTGGGGAGGGGATGATGGCAGGGTTGCCCCGGGGAACATCTGCTATTTCCTTTGTCAAGATGTTGCAGAGCACAGGTTCTTCATCGTCGACCACTTTCTTCATGACAACCCTACCCGGGTATTCATGGCTGAACTCAAAGTGATGGTACTTCTTAATGCCATTCACTGCCTTGCTGAAAGGGGCTAGAAAAGTCTTCCAGTCATAAGTAGGGGCTGAACAGTTTCCTTTCTCATCCCCCACTAAGTGTGGGATGTTGACTCCTTCCAGGGTGCTTCGACGGACAACTTCCATAAGGTCCTCCAGACTGGAAACGTCACACTTCCTAAATTTCTGTTTCAAAAGGCCAAAACACCAGTCTGGACCAAATTTTGTGTGACCTGTGATCAGGAAGTTGAGAGTGATGGACATGTTGAGCCTAGTCAAACATCGCCACATCAAGTACGCCAACATGAATTTGTTTTTATTTTGACCACTGCAATTGTCGCAAGGGAGATCCAAATTCTTGGGGCCCAGGGAGTAGTTCTCGAGATAATGGTGGAGATATGAGATCACAGCGTTAGATCCCTTACTACTGCAATGAGACTCATCTATTAGGTAGTTAACCTGGCTTGGTCCTGCTTCCATAGAGACACCAAAGATGCCACACTTTCTTGGCACTAGAAAGTAGAGTGGGCCTGGCTGCATGGGGTAAGAGGGCAGGTGCACTTGCTGGGCATAGTCAAAGCTAACATGCACCCGATAGTCTGTACTACATGGTGGATGAGGGCCAAGTGCAGGAGAACCAGCTGCTTTATAATCCTCCTTTGCCTTCTTTACCAGCTGCTGTAAGTAGGCCCTTTCCTTCCCTACTACCTGTAAATGATGTGTTTGTTTTTTTAACTTTGCCTGCTTGACCTCTTCTGGGAAACAGCTAGACCGGTGAATGTCTCTGTTGTTCCTCTGACACTCCCAGCAGAGATCAGTCATGGGCCTTGCACAAACTATTCCTGGGAGGAGCTTTCGCCACAAACTCCTGAAAGTAGACAGAGCAACTGCCCTCTGCTGGACATCTGCCATGGCTTTTTCATACAACCTGTAAATGTCAGCTTTGGTGTCAGAGGAGGGGAGAATTAGTATATCATCTCTCTTGTGAGTTGGTATTCTGCCTGGAAGAGCAATGGCATGTGTCTCAGCATGGGATTTGATAAAGGCGAGAACTCTTTGAGTATCATCCAGGTCCAAAGATTTGCCCGTTTTCCTGAAGCCTCCAGCACGTATTCTACGTGTAACCACACCATTGGCCACATACCACTTAAGCACACGTTTCAGTTTGCCCTTACTGATGCTGAAAAAGAAAAATGAAAATTTTAAGCATTGTATTCATTGTAGATCTAAAGAATACTCATGCATACTTCATGTCATGTTTAAAGTGCAGATAGCAACAATGGGTTGATACATATAGCCTATAAGATACCGGTATGTTACTATAGCCTACATTATACTGATATGTTTCTATACCCTACAACAGACCGTATTGCTGCTATAGCCTACAACATACTGATATGTTGCTATAGCCTAGAAAAAACAGGCATGTTGCTATAGGCTAGAATATACGGGTATGTTCCTATAGCCTAAAAGATACCGGTAGGTTGCTGTAGCCTAGACACACCCTCTGGCTTGACACAAATAAAACTGGGTCGTAACCTGTCAGTTGGACCTACTTCTGGCCAATCACAGCTCCTTGACCTAGATATCATTGGGGCAGACACGGGTGGTAGAAGTATGGGTTAGATCTACCGAAGAGCCAACAATGAATGGGAGGGTCAATGTTACATCCTTGGTACTCATGTTGCATGAAGGTTGGCATGATGCTTGAATGCAGCCCTGCCAAGTAACACTCCAGTGCTGCATTCAAGCATCATCCTTGGTAATCATGATGCATGTAGGGTTGGCATGATACTTGAATGCAGCCCTGTTAAAGTAACACCCAAGGGCTGTATTGAAGCATCAACCTTGGTGATCATGATGCATGTTGGGTGGGTATGATGCTTGAATGCAGCCCTGCTTCATTCATGCATCATGCCCCCCCCCCGAAAAAAAAAGGAAAAAAAAGAGATTTTCCTGAAAATGGCCAAATTGGCGAGAAAAAAGTTCAAAATTGAAAAAAAGCAAATTTTCCCAAAAATGTCAAAATTGGTGAGAACAAGCGTTAGATTTCAGAAAAAAAAGCTTTTGGTACCCGGTACAATGTAGTTGTACTTGACTGTGTACTTACCAATGGAAGAATGCAAACGTACACTGGCAAACCTGTTTATTGCCTAGTCTATAATATGTCCGAGTTCGCTCACGGTCCTTTTTTCCTTTTTCACCCTTCTTCCATGTAGAAAGCCTTGCGCTATTATCTGTTGATGAAGCCATCACCCCCAGTAGCAGCATATCCAGCTCGGCTGTCAAGTAGAATTAATAACAACTTTTTGTTTTTGTTTTTATTATAATCATAGACATGAGAAATAAGACTCAATGTGGGTCAAATCAAATCAAATGCACATATTTAGTGATGTTGTAACCAACTCTTTAGAACAAAGTGTAAAAGAATTATTTCTATATGTATTAATTTTTAGTCAGCTTACCTCTGTTCAGCTGGGCGACCTCTTCACGTCGCTCTCTGAACTCATCTGGCGTGAACATTGTACTGCATGGTGTATTGTTGTCCCCATATTGACACTTACAACTGTTGACCAGAAATAAGGATAGTTAGTGCAAGAGTATACATTATGAACAGAGTATAAAACAGAAATATTAGTTGACATTTTAAAAAGCCTAGTCACAATGAATGCACATAATTATAATTTTTGGGATCTATGTAGGTCTGAATTGTAAATTAAAAACAGATACAATATTCCAGACCAATGCAAAAGTGCACTAATTAGTAATATATATATTGGTGTTGATTTAATTCATTCACAAACTTAAAACTAATGTGGGGTAACTAAAGGGTGCATCGAACAGAACACCATGTGGTTTTTGCCACTCACCTAAAATTGGCACACCTTGTGCTCTCTTCATCCTGAAGTTGTTGTACCGGATCTGGAACAACCAGAGGGAGATCTTCCTCATCTGATGATTCTGCAACATCCTCTCCATCATTCTCCTCAGTATCAGACTCACTATCCTGATCAGAATCCTCAGAATCATCAAAATTCTCGGGGAATAGGAAATAATCGTTCACAAGCTGACGCCATACTCCCTGCTCGGCAACAGCGGTTGTTAAGTTGGCCTTAGTTATGGCGTTAAGGGCATTGGCAACTGTGTCCAACTCAGCCATTTCATGTCCTGAATGTTTGCGTATTCAAAATACACTGTTTGGGTTAATAATTGATAATAATTCTGTGTTTAAACATGAAAATACACCCGTTACCAAAATTGTCTCTTGCCGCCGACTCGTGGTAAACAACTCAAACCGGAAGAGGACGCTGGGCGCTCGGCCAATCAGCGGGTCGCATTTGTGTCACGTGATGTGTTGTCAAGGGATTGTTTGGTCTGATGCGATCCAAAGGCATTTGAAAAACACCCTGTGATTGGCTGACTGACAACTTACGATTGTAAGAGAGCCTGCCATTGGGTAGAAGAGTTCGCGCCACACAACAGCATGCCAAACATGGGCATGGGGCCCGGGATGGGGGGTTCTGACAGAGCAACAAAATAGACGGAAAATGCATCGTGTATACCGTCTCGACAGCCTTTGTTCTTGACAAAACATCCATGTAGGGGTTCTTAAAATGTGAAATTAACACTGTTAGGAATTTCATATGGATTTAAAACTCAGGGAATGGCATGATAACAGTATAAATCAAACAAATCCATTGAAAACCTAATTTCAGTAAAATACATGTTTTACCCTTCAGACCCCATTTTCACGGCTCGCGCTAGTGCGACATAAGGTCTATTATGCTGGATTGAGTCACAATTGTTATATGGAGGGCTAATATATTTCAATAGAAAGTTTGGTCTCAACGTTTGAGATGCATAGCCGACATTAGTAATATTACATCCAGTGATACTCACGTCGGCATGTCAATTTCAGGTCATCGAAATCATACCTGTGATGACGGTAAGTTTCTGATTAGTAAATTTGTAGATATTTAAATTTTAGAGCACTAGACAATGTATGTTGAAATTCATCATGCCTTCTCTTTGAATCAAACTACAACATTTTAAACTGTATTTCTTTGTTATCTTAGGTCACTGCAAAAGGATAAGCAGTAAGGTGTTTTTAGTACATGTATCACATTTATCGCTTTCTTAGGCTATTATTTATTAATCACAGAGGAGGTGGTGGGTGGAGGGGAGGGGGGGGGGTAAATATTTCGACCTCTCTTGAGGGGGGGGGGAGGGGGGGAATATTTGGCCTGCCTTTAGTAGGGACAGTGTATTGCACTAGGTGGCGCCCTGATGTGAGTCAGTGCAGAGGGGGTTTCCCAGGTACTCTGGAGACCCCCTCACTCTGGTCCTCACTGTGAGCCTCACTTTGGGATTTGAATGTTGTTATATAACTCAATTTAGAAAAAAAATACATTGGCCAACAAGAAAATACCACAGGTTGCCATAACAAGTTAAATTATCAAGCTCCCTTAAATGAATTACATGGTAATACCACATAAACAGGGCAATTCTGAATAATGAATATCCAAAATAATCCGCACCACAGGGGTAATTCTACATCACTTGTGGTTGCATATTTTCAATTTTTACGTAAGATCACTAAAGAGACAAGTTATGTCATTCAATTCTATAGTTTGACCGTTGCCCTTTCAGCTTGCACAATAAGTGAGTATAATTGTTTTTGTATATTTTATAAGCTTATAATCAATGGTAGGAATTCACTCTATCAAAGATTAAATTGACGCCATTTGAAGGAAAATGGCGTCACAAGGCTAGAGCGTGGTCGAAAAAAGCTCCGCATTACTTTTGGAATTATTAGTAGTAAAACAGAACGGAATAGTGATATATTGGGCACACACCTTTATAAAGGTAATAAGCAGCCATAGAGAATGGCAGAAGCGATCAAATCCGTGAAAAAAACTCCAAATAGAGGAAAAGATGACTTACTACCGGCGGGAGCCACGACCGCTGACGTGGTCTGTGCCGTCAACCAACTGGCAAGGCGTGTGACAGCGCAGGAAAAAAAGACTCTGGGGTTCGAGGGAACTCTAAAACAGATTAACGAGACGTTAGCTGGTATCACAGAGACCAATGCCAAAACCACAAGGTCGCTAGACAGTATATTGGACAGGCTCAACAGCCATAAGGAACAACTGACTGGTGTCACAAGTACGTTGGAAGAGACGGAGACGACACTGTCAAAAATATCTGACACTGCCCTCGCTCAGACTAGACTCCTCACCAAACATGACAACAGGTTGGAAAAAATGGATACTCTCGACAAAAAGAAGGTATTTATTATTGAGGGTTGCATTGAAGACCCGCAGGAGAACCTATATAACATTCTGGGACGATTGTTCAAGGACGTTAAGGTACCATGGGGGGTCGAGCAGATCGAGTCCGCAGAAAGGATTGGAGTGGCGCAGCGTCAAAACAACAACAACCAACATGGCGATCCCCAGCGAAAGATAAAGTATCGTACGATCCGTGTGGTTTTACACAGACCTAACATAAAGTCCGGTCTTATGAAGTCGCTCAACAACCTCAAGGACAACAGGTACTGGTTTGGCTGTTCAATCGGAGATGAACTCTCAGAGCTGGAACGAAGGCAGTTTGGAGACCTGCGTGCTATGTTTTTTCTTGCGAAAGCAAATAACATGGACTGTCGTCTGCGGCAGAGGGCTCTGATCCTCAACAAAGTGTCATACCAGCATCACCAGCTGGGTAACCTGCCTTCCCCGCACCTAACAATGGAAATGGCCACGTCTACTGATACCCCGGATGGTATATTATTCAGATCGCCTTACAACAGGCTGTCTAATCTCTACCCGTGCCCTATCAAGGATGAGGGCGTCTCATTTAACAGTGTGGAGCAGGCCTTCCAAGCTAAGAAAGCTGAAATATGTGGAGACAAAAAGGTACGAGACGTGATTATGGCAGCAACCTGTCCGTTCGAGATGATGGCTGACGCCAAACGCATAGCGACAAATCAAGAGTGGGCCCGAGATGCTGAGAGGTATTTACTTCACTTCAACAAGATCAAATTCAGTGATCCTGAGATGAACACCTACCTACAGAACACCAAAGATGCTAGACTGTACGAAGCCAGCTTCCACCCTGTGTGGGGGTCTGGATTTCACCTCGGGCAAGCTAGACATTGCACCCAAGCAAACCTGAGCTCTGCCAATCTACATGGACTGATCCTTGAAAGGATACGTAGAGAAAATGCTCCAAACCCTGGAGCAGATGACGAACAAGGTGACGTACCAAACGACGACCCACCAGCAGACGACCCTCCACCAGAAGACGACCTTGAAGAAGGTGATGGTGACGACAAAGATGAAGAAAATGGCGATGAGAAATCTGACGATGAAACACTTCCAGAGGCGACTCCTCCAGTTGCCCCTGGCACAGACTGAGAAGCTGATATCGACCTGCAAAATAAGAACTGTGAACCCTATGTATCTACCTGAAATGTCTTAAATTCTCTAGGTAAAATAGTAATTTATCCAACCCTTTTGATTCAAAATGTTTAAGTCTTCATCATCAGCATATTTAAAAAACTATAATCATTAATTAGAAACTACCGGTAAATTTTTTTTAATTTATTTTAGCTGTGTAAAGCCCAGTCTAAAATCGATTTGGTTTGGTTAAAAAAAAAAAACATATCAGTAGTCTGAAACGGTGCTGCAATCGTAGAGTCAGTAGAGAGGATGGAATGAATGTGTAAATGTGTGTATAATATGAAGCGTTCATATACTGGTACGCTGACTAAATCATAGTCCAGGGTATTTTCTCAATGTATGAGATTTGGTTTCATTTATATGTATGATACAAATATACCGGTAGCAGCCTCAGCCTCTATAGATGGTGGTGATTGTATATTTTCCTGAATATAAAGCCTTTTACCGGTACTGCCTTTATTATCTAAGTCTAATTAATATGACATAGTCTAGTGTGGAGATGTATTGTATTAATCCTAAGTACCGGTAGCATCATTCCTTGATATAAAATGTATGTTATATTGAAAGTACTCAGGTGATGGAATCATAACTTTGAAGTCTTATTTGTGGGCATGCCCAAACCCGAATGTAAAACTGAATGGACATACTTACGTATGTTTAATATATTTTAGATTGAATTTAGTCTGGAGCAAAAAAACCCAATCGTGCCGAGATTACATATTAGTCTGGGTGGCCATAAGAGCCGTATGCCTAGGCAGGGGGGTATTTTATGGGGTCTGGGGATTAATAAAAATTGTATTATTTCTTATTATAGCATAACCTGTATAAAGTGGTGGTGTGGTCCTGGTATGACTACACATGATAGACTATGGAATATTGTCAAATTCTGGACCGATGGGTGAAGTCCCAAACTTTAAAAAAGGGTTTTCTCTGGTCCATTTGAATGCCAGGAGTATACGCAACAAGACAACTGCCATTAAAACTGAGCTAATTAATAATGATATTGATATTATTTTGTTTTCCGAAACTTGGCTTAATGACACAGACGAGGACTGCCTCTATATGTATCCTAAATATAATTTATTTAGGTCTGATAGGATAAGTGTGTACAGAGGAGGTGGGCTATGTGCTCACGTAGATGAAAACATTTCATGTTCCATTGATAAATTCAAATTGTTAAACCGTTGTACTGAAGACATAGAAGTCCAATGGTTACTATCTGTTAAGGGTACCGGTAAAAAATCTATTATTTGTAATGTATATAGACCACCCCAAGGATCTGTTCAGGAATTTTGTAATATTATGAAAGCTTTATTGCTTCAAATTCCTAATCTAAAAGATTATGACGTATTTGTCTTAGGTGATTTTAATGTGAATGTTCTTGCTAATTCTGCTGACAAGAATCTCTTGTACGAGTCTCTTGATCAATTTAACTTGATTCAGCTTATTAGAAGCTAGGAGACAGAAGTGTATCGTAACTTGGCACAGAGCTCGTCAACTAAGAAATATAGTAAATTTGGAAAATGAAGATGCTAGAAATAAATATTACAATAATTTAAGTAAAACGCATTTTAAAGATTCTAAGCAATTTTGGTCTATTTTAAAAGATATTTTACCTTCTAGTAAGAATATAACTAAGTCTGTAAACCTGGTTGACGACGCTGGTGCTTCAGTATCGAATGAAAATGCTAGTGCATTTGTTAATAAGTATTTTGCTGAGATAGGCCCTAAACTTGCCGACAAGCATAATGTGCCCTTCCAGTTTATGGGAGAGCGTTGTCTAAACGACATGCCTGATTTGGAGTTCTCTGACAGTGATATTATTTCTTGTGTTAAAGACATAGACATTTCTAAGTCATCTGCTATAGACTACTTGCCTACTTATATATTTAAGGAGGCAGTTGTCAGAAATCCCACACGTTTCTCTAAAATAATTAAGCTGTGCATTTCGACAGGAGAAATTCCTGACTCTTGGAAGATTGCCACGGTCACACCCCTCCCCAAAGGGGGTGATCTCACCAATGTGTCGAATTACAGGCCTATTAGTGTGTTACCTGTACCCGGCAAGGTGCTGGAGCGATTGATACATACTGCTATATCTACCCACCTTGAATTAAACTCTATTTTATCAAAAAACCAGGGGGGATATCAAAAAAATAAATCAACTCTCGACTCGATTAGTATTTTAGTAGATGACATTTTAGAACATAGAAATAAGGGGAATATTACACTAGCTGCTTTTATAGATATTAAAAAAGCTTTTGATTCTGTTAATTACTCCATATTATTAAAAAAACTAGAGCAGTATGGTATACGCAACAGGACCTTGACGGTCATTGAAAATTATTTGTCAAGGAGGCAACAGTGTACTCTCGCTAATAATATTAAATCTAACATATTACCCCTCTCCTGTGGAGTTCCACAGGGATCAATATTAGGCCCTTTGTTCTTTTTATTATATATAAATGACTGCATTTCTCCACTCGATCAACATAAAACTTTGCTTTATGCTGATGACTCGGTCCTATATGTCTCTGGTAAAAATATAAACACTTTATCTGATCAACTAACCACAGCTTTAGGCTCTTTTCTAACATGGACCGCGACAAATAAATTAACAATGAATGAATCAAAAACCAAAATTATGACCTTTGCTTCCAAAATAAAATTAAATAAAATTCAGAAACCCAAAATCAAACTTAACGACGTCGAGCTTAAAAATGTTGTCTCCTACAAGTACCTAGGGGTGATCCTTGACGAGGAACTTAATTTTTCCATGCACATTAGAAATTTGATAAGAAACCTTAGATTTAAGATTGATGTATCGGTCGCGTGACTCTTTGTCAAAAGAGTCTTTGCTAAGAGTCTATAAGGCTCATGCCCTTCCAGTCATTGACTATTGTGATGTTTTATATGATAAAGGTAGTGCTGATTTACTCGAGGAACTACAAAGGGTTCAAAATAAATGTCTAAAGACATGTTTTCACGACCATATTCTAACCCCTACCGAGTTGGTACACGCCAAAGCGAAGTTGCCTACATTAATACACAGACGAGAATTTCATATTAAAATGTATGCCTTTAAGAGGTCAAATATTGAAAAATATCTCTACGTAAAACCTAGGGTTACTAGGTTATCAAATGCTCCCATATTGAAATATTCAATCATAAAATGTGCATCATATGAACGCTCTGTATTGGTAAAATGTGGCCAGAGTTGGAATGCCCTTGATGTTCCCACTAGAAGTATTAAGTGTGTTGAAGTCTTTAAGAAAAAAATGAAAGATGTACTTGAAACCACCATACCTAAACTACCAGGTACTTAAGTTCTTCTAGGTCTTGTCTATTGATACAGAATGCATTAATCTATTCTGTAGGGGGGTAAATTCATGATGTAAGACTTATTACAGCAGATAAGATGTGAAATCATTTTCCTAAAAAGACCCGTTAATTTTATACATTTATGCAGACTTTATCTAATGATTGCACCATCTAAACAGGTTTTACCTGACGGTGTATATCATAAACTTGTTGACTGAATACTGTAACTACGTGCTATTACATCTTGAGTAATATTTATTACAACCGAGTTATAAGCAAGGAAAGGAGAAGCGAACACATGTATGTCATACATTGTACTTTAATTCAATCTGGTCAATAAAGTTTAAATTTGTTCAAAAAAAAAAAAAATGAATTGCCCTGCTAAAATGGATAAGGCAGACTCTGACATTGGCTGAAATCCTAATATTTTATATTCGATTTTGACTTTCCTCCACTAACATCACGTAATGCTAGAAGCCATTATAGTCAACTATAACAATTTATATTTCATCTTGCAATCTGTTATACCTTTTATATGCCTATTCTCAAATGTTTCTTTACAGTTACAAGGGGAAATGACTGTGAGTACACAATATTCATATTTACAATTACACTGATCATTATTAGGAATGCTTTGAACCTAGCATATATGTGTTGCATTCCTACATGTATTAATAATTGTATTATTTATCCAAATAAACAATCGTTTTAGACAAAACATCGGCTGAGCTAACAAAACCCATTCATCGGTTAGTGGACGCCAAGCTTTCATTCATGAATGACTATGGTTTCAAAGTATTTACTAGGAGGTCTCCTTTCCTGACAACAACGAGAGAAAAGTTTAAATTGGAACCTTAATAGTGCTGCACATTATATTAAACATTCAATCCGTTATCTCTTAATGGCCTGTCATTTGTAATTGACATGTTATCTGTTCATATACAGCAAAATTAACCATCATCCCGTCTCCTATCTACCCTCCCCTTCTCCTACTCCAACTAACTGTCTCTATTTTAAAAAGAATCTTTACCGCCATTTATATTTGTTAAACTCTGATAACTGATAGGGAAGGGGCTAAAGCTATGTTAAACCCAAATTCTAAGACTGAAATCAGGATGATATTACAGGCATTTACATTCCAGGTAGCCCCCAAGAAGCCTGTAATGCGGGTAAGTTGTCATTGAAATACATAAACTACTCAACCCCTTATTTAGATCTAGTCATGTTATATCCAGAAAACTAAATATATCATACTGAATTAATAGAACATCAATAATACCATCATATTATTCATACAATTTGAAGCTGTTAATTATGATCAAAAGTAATGCAATCAATAGTATAGTGGTAATGAATATACCACACTTAAACTCACACATGTTTGCTCTGGAATTATACAACCAATTATTTTGATTTCATGTTAGGCTATTGCTCAAGAGGTATGTATTACTTTAATTGTTGATAAAAGAATGTGTGGCAATTATCATGTTTTGGAAACTGAGGTATATTTGTACTGAGGAGGTAGAAATCACATGAAAAAGTACATAACTTTTTGAAAAAGTGTATATTGCTAACATGCAAGTAGTCATCACTGGGAATATCAGTTAAATAAGTTATGTTTACAACATAAATATCACTTGATGAGGATCTCCTGATCTTGATAGTCTATTGTCTCTTATTTTGTTTTGTCTTAATACCTATGCTGTCATGTTTCATCTTTGTTGTCTCTTTCCAGAATGTACTGATTGTGAGTACATGATAGAACATTGATATCCTCAACAATAAGCCTTTTACCTAAATTAATTCCTTTACTTTCATAAATTCTTTAACTTTCATGAATTCCACAATTCAGCAGTATGTCTTTGTAATTAGCTAATTCTTACTTATTATATCACCTCCATAAATGATTTCCAGGCTAACTGCAGATATTATATGTATGCTAAATAAAAAGCTACGGTGAGGGTTATATGTAATCTTCAGTATTATTTTGATACAATTTATTGAAGCTACTTAAGATTATTGAACAATATTATTCCTCTTGGCCAATATAGCTTAGATTATTATTGCCATAATTATACACACTCCAGGGTTTGCACTGCATGTTGTATTAAAACACAATTTATTTAGAATCATACTGTTATGTAAAGGTAAATCACGATCACCACATGCATCATACATTGCACTGGTAAAACTATAACATTCCCCTTAGACGCATTACAAAATTGTCCAATTGTAGTTCATGATTCTCACACTTGAGGACCGCACTGTCAGATGACATTCCATGACGACAGTAACATCTCAACCCCCAGGAAGTCACATTTCATGATCTCTAATCGTACCTCATTTTATGATCTCTAATCGTACCTCAGCTAGGCAAAATATAGCTACGAGCATCCTGAAGACTAATAAAACAAAGCAATTTATTTGTGTGCATAAACCCCAACCTGGTATCAAATCAGACCCTCTCTGATAGAACGTCTATATATATCATTGTATAAGGTTTAGAACCAACAACTGGTTATGAGATGAGAGGCTGATATAAGCTAGATCATAGGCATTAACATGCTTGCATGAGTACTTCACTATTTTACTTCCTCTCTTTGCCCTTTGGATCCCAGTTATGTTACCAATTATCCATAAAGAATAACCCTGTTTTTATGTTTCAGCTCTTCAGTGTACGTATTGCAACGTGATGCGTGCATAATTTCTAATCTAACTGCAATATACAATATATGTGGTTCGTCGAGGAGAAAGGGTACTCCCTGTCCAATTTTACTGCTAATTTTGGCTACCAAAAAAGCTGTGAAAAAAACTTTTTTAATGTTGAAAACAAGGGTTTTCTTTTAAAAGTTCTATTTTGGTGTCATGCCTCTATATTTGGAATGTAAAAGGGAAATTCTTCTTGAAGGCAGAATGTTATTATCATTTCTGTATCCAAAAACCTGAAAAGGCTTGGTCAGTTGTAAATATATGATTTTTGAATACAATCTACTAAACAAGATAGAGCTTGTTGGCTATTGAGGTAGAACAACATTATCCCATCTTGGTGAAGCAATTTCTCAAAAACTAGAAGGGACATCTTTAACTCTTACACCTCGTTCGAAAGCTCATGGCCTTTATTCTAAAAGTTACATTTACCATTGGGTAACCTTTTCTTCTCATTTGCTTACATAATATTTACCGCAAATGCACCTTGTGCACAAAAAGCATAATTTGCCATTTATATATTTATAAGTTCACAGAAGGCCACTACATAAAAAACCCAGCAGTAAGCAGGTCTGGGAAATGAAGGGAAATTCTCCCCAGAGCCATTATTTACACCAGTGTTAATTTTCACAATGCAGGTAGGTGTGAAAACACTGCAGGGCTAAAATTAGCAATGGTTTTCTCATAACCCATTTGCTGAATTTTCTATCAATTTGCTGTTAAATGTGGCATGTACTGGGAAAAAGTACCTTAATGCACCCTGCACTAAGGTCCCTTTTCGCAGATCGTGTCACAAATGTATTTATCCCATAAGACAAATAAGTGTGTGCTCTTGAATCATACATGGGGGATAGTGAATCATACATTAGGGGATGAGCCATGGCAAGTATGAGGCTCATTTGGGGGGGCAGCGTCTATCAGTGATTTTTAGTAAGGTATATATGTAAAGAGCTGGAAAAAATGTGATAGACCTGTAGAAGTGGTAGCTTTTGCTTTCTAGCACCATGTATATGCACCAACTTCTGCATGGATATACTCCTCCCCGCAATATTTAGAATGGCTCTGAATTTGTCAATAATTGAGATAGAGACTTCAGAATGGAACCAAATGAAACCCCATGCATTGCTTCTCCTTCATGTATGCCATTGGAATAAGTAGCTCATTTGCATATATTACATAATCAGGGAAATAAAGGTTTTTAATTGAAATAGTTTATTATGCCTACCTAACACAATGCAACATGCATATATAGTATCATCTAAATTATGCAATTATAGGTCAGAATAGATGCAACCTATGTGTTGTTCAGCATAGAAAGTGTATTGGAATTATGAGCTCACTGTTATTATATAATTTCGAGCTCTTCCCACGGTGAGCATTTGTTTCAAGCAGTTGCCGAGGTAATGGAATTAGACAGCGCAATCCTAATAAATTTCTCACCTAGGGCTGCAACAATTTTTTGTGAATTGATTCTTATGCAGTTTTTCCCAGGGAATCCAAATCTGCAAGCGGCCATTATGGATTTTGATTGATAATGCCCCTAATTAGCATATTATAATTAGGTAGGCAAATTATCAGCTTGGACAGGCTAAAAGCATTGTAAAAATCCGTCCAAACCTTCTAGGAATAATATGATGCCTTGAGCTATGAAAGATGTTCAAGAATGCACTCTTTCAAGATTTTTGATTGATGCCTAATTAGCATAATTTATGCAAATATTGAGATAGCAGCATAATTTGACTCTAAAATTATCAGTTGACACACTCATCCCTTGAACATAACAGCCAATTTCAAATACAGGATCATAGCAGATAATGGCTGTGGCCATTATGGTAGCCATATTTCAAGATGGCCGCCTATCGATACTTCTACATAAGTTATCTCCTCTTCTAATCAACTTAGAACCATGATTCCAAATGCTGAGTATACATTTCTGAGGGCAAGGAATACAATGATGTTACTCTTGAGTTGATGGATGGCAACCATTTTGGAATTTAACTAGGTTATTCTCAGAAAACCTATCAAAAAGCGTATTCCTCTAATTATTGGCTCTTTAGTATAGAGGTCTATGCCAACTGTGTTGATAAATCAATAACCTTGACAAATTCAGAGCCATTCTAAATATTGGGGGAGGAGTATATCCATGTAGAAGTTGGTGCATATACATGGTGCTAGAAAGCAAAAGCTACCACTTCTACAGGTCTATCACATTTTTTCCAGCTCTATAGTTATATACCTTACTAAAAATCACTGATAGACCCTGCCCCCCCCCCCCCAAATGAGCCTCATGTCTCATATATGGGGCTTTGGCTCATCCCCTATTGCCATGAAATCACATACAAATAAGCTATTTCTATAGACTTTCCCTCTGTGTTCCTCCACTTCTCTCAGTAGGCAGTGCGCCCTTATCAGTGTCACCTTGGTGACTATGATAGCCCCACTCATGTGTTGTAGAAGTTAACACTGGTGTAAATAGCGGCTCTGAGGAGGACTTTCCTTCATTTCCCGGACCTGGTAAGGCAAAGCTCCACTAACCGATTTTATTTACAAATCGGTGCTGTTCTCACAAATCTGACTCAATCATATACCATAACATTTACATACGTTAAGCAGGGAAGTGCTATACGCTTTGCAGTAGGGTTATGTTTATAAATTATGTTTATGTTTATAAACAAGTGGAAAACTAGAATTGCCAAGGCTATATAACACGATTTAGGTCTGGACTTTGCAACCTAGGCCGATTTTGGCTCCCGATCCTATACTAAAAGGTTTGACTTTTATTCATCTGAATGGTGCAATCTTTAGACCTATGTTTTTACATAAAATTGTAAACAGAGTAATGTAAATATAAACAAATGATGTCACTCTATTTCTGACTTGATCGTCTCCCTAAAGCTGGGGCTCCACTATGCGATTTTTTTGGCAATTCTCACAATCCGATCATATGAGAACTCCATAGCTTTCCCTTTAGAAAAGAATAACATGAGAAACCCAATATGATCAGGATAATATGAGGGTTTGTTAATGTTTACATCTCACTATAGGTATGTACAGTTTGGTGAGGTACTAATCAGCTGGTAGAAGCTCACCCTTGATTCATTTTTTAAATTGGATCAAACTCTCCATGACATCCTCTTTACAAACACAAGGTCATTTTTCAGTGTCATAATTCCTCCATATAATGGGGTACTCACCAACTTGGACAGATTTGACCAATATGCTAGGTAAAACCTTAATGAGAGTGTATCGCTCCATGTAGTGTGATTTAAGGAAAAATTATTTTGGTCAATTCATAATGGGAGGGTTTTACAAATCCTTGCAGTGTACTTTGGAACATTTAAGGGTAAAATAATCATTGCTATGGCAACACTTATAAAAATAACATTTTTACATAATCTTCTTGTGTCCATTCACTATGCAATGGTAAACAAAATGTATACTAGCAAAATAAGAGCTGAAAATCCGTATGATATTCTAAATAAAGTATGCACTTCATTTCATCTCAATTGTTATATGGAGGGCTAATATATTTCAATGGAAAGTTTGGTCACAACGTTTGAGATGCATAGCCGACATTAGTAATATTACATCCAGTGATACTCACGTTGGCATGTCAATTTCAGGTCATCGAAATCATACCTGTGATGACGGTAAGTTTCTGATTAGTAAATTTGTAGATATTTAAATTTTAGAGCACTAGACAATGTATGTTGAAATTCATCATGCCTTCTATTTGAATCAAACTACAACATTTTAAACTGTATTTCTTTGTTATCTTAGGTCACTGCAAAAGGATTAGCAGTAAGGTGTTTTTTCGTACATGTATCACATTTATCGCTTTCTTAGGCTATTATTTATTGATCACAGAGGAGGTGGTGGGTGGAGGGGAGGGGGGGGGTAAATATTTCGACCTCTCTTGAGGGGGGAGGGGTGGGAATATTTGGCCTGCCTTTAGTAGGGACAGTGTATTGCACTAGGTGGCACCCTGATGTGAGTCAGTGCAGAGGGGGTTTCCCAGGTACTCTGGAGACCCCCTCACTCTGGTCCTCACTGTGAGCCTCACTTTGGGATTTGAATGTTGTTATATAACTCAATTTAGAAAAAAAATACATTGGCCAACAAGAAAATACCACAGGTTGCCATAACAAGTTAAATTATCAAGCTCCCTTAAATGAATTACATGGTAATACCACATAAACAGGGCAATTCTGAATAATGAATATCCAAAATAATCCACACCACAGGGGTAATTCTACATCACTTGTGGTTGCATATTTTCAATTTTTACGTAAGATCACTAAAGAGACAACTTATGTCATTCAATTCTATAGTTTGACCGTTGCCCTTTCAGCTTGCACAATAAGTGAGTATAATTGTTTTTGTATATTTTATAAGCTTATAATCAATGGTAGGAATTCACTCTATCAAAGATTAAATTGATGAATTGCCCTGCTAAATTGGACAAGGCAGACTCTGACATTGGCTGAAATCCTAATCTTTCATATTCGATTTTGACTTTCCTCCACTTACACCACGTAATGCTAAAAGCCATTACAGTCAACTATAACAATTTATATTTCATCTTGCAATCTGTTATACCTTTAATATGCCTATTCTCAAATGTTTCTTTACAGTTACAAGGGGAAATGACTGTGAGTACACAATATTCATATTTACAATTATAGCAAGGAGGCGTAACTACATTTGTATAGTGTCAATCTCAATGCCCAAGTACCTCTGGACTTGAGAAGGGGAAAGCACTTTCTTGTAGGCAATATCAAAACCGAGTGACCTCAATAGGCTATGTAGGGCTAGTTGAGCTTGTTTGCATGACTTAAAATCCTTACCAACTACAAAAAAATCGTCCAAGTAATTGTAGCAGGTGTAGCCGCAGGCAAACATATATCTTGAAACTGCGTCTGTCAGGCTATTGAAAATATAGGGAGACGCCCTAGCCCCAAAAGCTAAGAAATTATCTTGTATGAACACGTCGGTTCCTTCAATGTTCCACGACAGGCCTTGAAATTTTCTGTCTGTAGGCCTAATCATACATGTCCTGTAAGCTGATGAAATATCAGTCACCCCCAAAAAACAGCCCGGGGTGAGGGAATCACAAATATTGTCCATACTACAGAATTTAAAATTCTGAAAGGTTTCAGACATGAAGTTATTGATAGAAATATAGTCGGGCCTACTGGCATCTGTGATGGGACGAAAACCTCCCAAGCTTTTGGCCACCGCCCCCATAGCGTGAACACAATGGGGTTTACGGTCGATGATTGACAATTTACCGGTACTTAGCTCATTCTGGACTATATTATCAATAAACACAAATGCATCCTTGGTGGCGGAGGGGTAGTTTTCACAAAATAAGGGTCAACCTGGGCATGTGGGTCAACAATTTTAAACCCGTGCAGCACCCCATCCATGAGGAAGAGACTGTTCACATCCCACTGATCGCCAAACACGTTTCTGGCACCCCCAGAAAGCATGTCTCTCCAGCCAGAGGGCTTGAACTGTGATCAAACCCCCTGTACCACATGTGCCCTGGTAGAGTCCCATAGAGGTACATATGATGCATAACTGCAGAGAAGGTCCTCTAGGTCTGTGAAACACATCAACTCATCACTGTGAGTATAACCCCAGGACTCAATGTCATACAACCTTGACCCCTCTATGCATGACGTTGATCCCCCCCCTGCTGATGAGGGGACCGGTACTATTGATACGTGCTGTACTGGGTAGACTGCTGAGGCTGCCCCTGATGATACCCTTGCTGCTGCTGCTGCTGTTGGCCCTGAGGACGGGTACCCTGTTGCTGGACACAGCCTCCTTTAGCCCTTTGACCCCCTCTACACACACAGCACACATGGGACTTGTGACATGGATTATAGGTGCAAGCTGTAAAGTTCCATGAAGCACACACGTCATCAGGGCACCATATCCTGGCGGATGAACCTCCATACCTGTTTCCCTGACGAGCACCTTGTTGGCCACCAGACTGCTGCTGCATCAACTTCATAGCATCAACATAAGCTTTGGTATTCTCAATCCCAAAGTGAGATGCGTTAGCGGTATGCTCAGCAGCCATGTAACCGATGGTACCACTCACCACCAGGGTCGTGACGTCATGCTCATATTTGGCTACCGCCCTAGCTACATATGTTGGGCGTATTTCTTTCCAAGCTATATACTTAAAATATTCAAGGTAGCCGTCCACAGAGAACCTGGCATCATTGGACTTGCGTATACACTGAAGCACATTCACCATACCATACACCAGTTCCCTATAAGTCATGTCCTCAAAGGACTTGTCATAAGGCATGTGAAAGTCTGGCCAAATCCAGTGGCGAGATCTCTTTCTGCGCGCAGATTCACTATTCCAGTGTAACTGCTCCGAGCTCACCTGCCGATCCAAGTCCCCCGGTGTTGTTGCCGGCCAACCCTAGCCCCTGCAGACCCAGGCCGACCGACTCGAGGCCCGTCTGGAGTGTCGAAGTGGCCGTAGAGGAGCCACCTGGAGGATTGTACGGTGACCCATCCGCGTAAAACAGCTGTGGCTGAGTTGGGACGAAGCCTGGAGGCACGGAGGACCCAGGAGGAGGCGTAATTCCCGATCCCCCCTCCTGCGCCGTGTTGTTTTGCGTCCCACCGGATGCGCCGCCATTTTGGCCTGAAGCTGGTGCCGGCGTCCCCGCGCCGGCACCAGGTATAAGCAAGCAGGTAGCATACAAAGGCGAACCTCTCTGGGCCGCGCACAAGCAACAAGTAACCACAGCCAAACACAACTGTAGCCAATGGCAACCATTAGTACCCCAAGGTCACACCAGGGGGAGTGGTGGAGCTGCAAAACACTGTCAAGCACAATAGTTCCTAAACACCCACCAGGGGGAGTATCCGCGCCTGGGTGAGTGCACTGGGTCAATACACGACACAACGAGTTGTCTCTATCCATTAAACATTCAATCCGTCATCTGTTAATGGCCTGTCATTTGTTATTGACATGTTATCTGTTCATATACAGCAAAATTAACCATCATCCCGTCTCCTATCTACCCTCCCCTTCTCCTACTCCAACTTACTGTCTCTATTTAAAAAAAAATTCATTACCGCCATATATATTTGTTTAACTCTGATAACTGATAGGGAAGGGGCTAAAGCTATGTTGAACCCAAATTCTAAGACTGAAATCAGGATGATAATACTAGCATTTACATTCCAGGTAGCCCCCAAGAAGCCTGTAATGCGGGTAAGTTGTCATTGAAATACATAAACTACTCAACCCCTTATTTAGATCTAGTCATGTTATATCCAGAAAACTAGATATATCATACTGAATTAATAGAACATCAATAATACCATCATATCATTAATACAACCTGAAGCTGTTAATTATGATCAAAAGTAATGCAATCAATAGTATAGTGATAATGAATATACCACACTTAAACTCACACATGTTTGCTCTGGAATTATACAACCAATTATTTTGATTTCATGTTAGGCTATTGCTCAAGAGGTATGTATTACTTTAATTGTTGATAAAAGAATGTGTGGCAATTATCATGTTTTGGAAACTGAGGTATATTTGTACTGAGGAGGTAGAAATCACATGAAAAAGTACATAACTTTTTGAAAAAGTGTATATTGCTAACATGCAAGTAGTCATCACTGGGAATATCAGTTAAATAAGTTATGTTTACAACATAAATATCACTTGATGATGATCTCTTGATCTTGATAGTCTATTGTCTCTTATTTTGTTTCATTTTAATACCTATGCTGTCATGTTTCATCTTTGTTGTCTCTTTCCAGAATGTACTGATTGTGAGTACATGATAGAACATTGATATCCTCAACAATAAGCCTTTTACCTAAATTAATTCCTTTACTTTCATAAATTCTTTAACTTTCATGAATTCCACAACTCAGCAGTATGTCTTTGTAATTAGCTAATTCTTACGTATCATAATTATCATCTCCATAAATGATTTCCAGGCTAACTGCAGATATTATATGTATGCTAAATAAAAAGCTACAGTGAGGGTTAGATGTAATCTTCAGTATTATTTTGATACAATTTATTGAACCTACTTAAGATTATTGAACAATTCCTTTTAGCCAATATAGCTTGGATTGTTATTGCCATAATTAAACCCACTCCAGGGTTTGCACTGCATGTTGTATTAAAACACTATTTATTTAGAATCGTACTGTTATGTAAAGGTATATAACGATCACCACATGCATCATACATTGCACTGGTAAAATTATAACATTCCCCTAAGAAGCATTACAAAATTGCCCAATTGTAGTTCATGATTCTCACACTTGAGGAACGCACTGTCAGATGACATTCCATGACAACGGTAACATAGCAACCCCCAGGAAGTCACATTTCATGATCTCTAATCTTACCTCATTTTATGATCTCTAATCGTACCTCAGCTAGGCAAAATATAGCTACGAGCATCCTGAAGACAAATAAAACAAAGCAATTTTTGTGTGTGCATAAAACCCAACCTGGTATCAAATCAGACCCTCTCTGATAGAACGTTTATATATATCATTGTATAAGGTTTAGAACCAACAACTGGTTATGAGATGAGAGGCTGATATAAGCTAGATCATAGGCATTAACATGCTTGCATGAGTACTTCGCTATTTTACTTCCTCTCTTTGCCCTTAGGATCCCAGTTATGTTACCAATTATCCATAAAGAATAACCCTGTTTTTATGTTTCAGCTCTTCAGTGTATGTATTGCAACGTGATGCGTGCATAATTTCTAATCTAACTGCAATATACAATATATGTGGTTCGTCGAGGAGAAAGGGTACTCCCTGTGCAATTTTACTGCTAATTTTGGCTACCAAAAAGGCTGTGAAAAAAAACTTTTTTAATGTTGAAAACAAGGGTTTTCTTTTAAAAGTTCTATTTTGGTGTCGTGCCTCTATATTTGGAATGTAAAAGGGAAATTCTTCTTGAATGTTGTTGCCATGGAAGCATGGATTTCATTCCTTAAAAAAAGAAGAAAATAAAACATTTGATAGGGGGACTCCCAAAGATTATTACGCTGAAAGCATAATGTAATTATCATTTCTGTATCCAAAAACCTGAAAAGGCTTGGTCAGTTGTAAATATAGGATTTTTGAATACAATCTACTAAACAAGATAGAGCTTATTGGCTATTGAGGTAGATCCCATCTTGGTGAAGCAATTTCTCAAAAACTAGAAGGAACATCTGCAACTCTTAAACCTCGTTCGAAAGCTCATGGCCTTTATTCTAAAAGTTAGATTTACCATTGGGTGACCCTTTCTTCTCATTTGCTTACATAATATTTACCGCAAATGCACATTGTGCACAAAAAGCATAATTTGCCATTTATATATTTATAAGTTCACAGAAGGCCACTACATAACAAAACCCAGCAGTAAGCAGGTCTGGGAAATGAAGGGAAATTCTCCCCAGAGCCATTATTTACACCAGTGTTAATTTTCACAATGCAGGTAGGTGTGAAAACACTGCAGGGCTAAAATTAGCAACGGTTTTCTCATAACCCATTTGCTGAATTTTCTTTCAATTTGCTGTTAAATGTATTTATCCCATAAGACAGATTATTGTGTGCTCTTGAATCATACATGAGGAATAGTGAATCATACATTGGATTGCCATGAAATCACATATGAATAAGCTATTTCTATAGACTTTCCCTCTGTATTCCTCCACTTCACCCAGTAGGCAGTGCGCCCTTATCAGTGTCACCTTGGTGACTATGATAACAGTCGCACTCCTGCATTGTAGAAATTAACACTGGTGTAAATAGCGGCTCTGAGGAGGACTTTCCTTCATTTCCCGGACTTTGTAAGGCGAAGCTCCACTATCCAATTTTATTTACAAATCGGTGCTGTTCTCACAAATCTGACTCAATCATATACCATAACATTTAAAAACGTTAAGCAGGGAAGTACTATACACTTTGCAGTAGGGTTATGTTTATAAATTATGTTTATGTTTATAAACAAGTGGAAAACTAGAATTGCCAAGGCTATATAACACGATTTAGGTCTGGACTTTGCTACCTAGGCCGATTTTGGCTCCCGATCCTATACTAAAAGGTTTGACTTTTATTCATCTGAATGGTGCAATCTTTAGACCTATGTTTTTACATAAAATTGTATAAAATGTAAATATAAACAAATGATGTCACTCTATTTCTGACTCGATCCTCTCTCTGAAGCTGGGGCTCCACTATGCGATTTTTTTGGCAATTCTCACAATCCGATCATATGAGAACTCCATAGCTTTCCCTTTAGAAAAGAATAACATGAAAAACCCAGTACAATCAGGATAATATGAGGGTTTGTTTATGTTTAAATCTCACTATAGGTATCTACAGTTTGATCAGGTATAAACATAGACATTGAGATCATACTGTTCAGACAAATAAAAATCACACCAGTTTGATGTGAGATTGGGAGTCAAAATTGACCTGAGATGCAAAATAGGGACCTAAATCAGGACCTAAATTGTGTTACATAGCCTTGACAATTCTATTTTCCACATTGTTTATAAACAAAACATCATTTGTAAACATAGATCCTGTTTACTGTATATCATTGTCATGGTATATAACTGAGCCAGATTCATGAGAATTGCCCCGATCTGAGAACAAAATCGGTTAGTGGAGCCCCACCTTAATATATGGGATAGCTAGGCATAACAGGGCATGATCGGATGGTGAGACTTACCCCAAAAATCGGGTAGTTGATTCCAAGCTGTAGGTTGCAGGTAAAATCCCTAATAATGCATACTTACAAATCAGCTGGTAGAAGCTCACCCTTGATTCATTTTTTAAATTGGATCAAACTCTCCATGACGTCCTCTTTACAAACACAAGGTCATTTTTCAGTGTCATAATTCCTCCATATAATAGGGTACTCACCAACTTGGACAGATTTGACCAATATGTTAGATAAAACCTTAATGAGAGTGTATTGCTCCATGTAGTGTGATTTAAGGAAAAATTATTTTGGTCAATTCATAATGGGAGGGTTTTACAAATCCTTGCAGTGTACTTTGGAACATTTCAGGGTAAAATTATCGTCGCTATGGCAACACTTATAAAAATAACATTTTCACATAATCTTCTTGTGTCCATTCACTATGCAATGGTAAACAAAAGGTATACTAGCATAATAAGAGCCGAAAATCCGAATGATATTCTAAATAAAGTATGCACTTCATTTCATCTCAATTGTTATATGGAGTGCTGGTATATTTCAATGGAAAGTTTGGTCTCAACGTTTGAGATGCATAGCCGACATTAGTAATATTACATCCAGTGATACTCACATCGTCATGTCAATTTCAGGTCATCGAAATCATACCTGTGATGACGGTAAGTTTCTGATTAGTAAATTTGTAGATATTTAAATTTTAGAGCACTAGACAATGTATGTTGAAATTCATCATGCCTTCTCTTTGAATCAAACTACAACATTTTAAACTGCATTTCTTTGTTATTTTAGGTCACTGCAAAAGGATTAGCAGTAAGGTGTTTTTTCGTACATGTATCACATTTATCGCTTTCTTAGGCTATTATTTATTAATCACAGAGGAGGTGGTGGGTGGAGGGGAGGGGGGGGGGTAAATATTTCGACCTCTCTTGAGGGGGGGGGAGGGGTGGGAATATTTGGCCTGCCTTTAGTAGGGACAGTGTATTGCACTAGGTGGCACCCTGATGTGAGTCAGTGCAGAGGGGGTTTCCCAGGTACTCTGGAGACCCCCTCACTCTGGTCCTCACTGTGAGCCTCACTTTGGGATTTGAATGTTGTTATATAACTCCATTTAGAAAAAAAACACATTGGCCAACAAGAAAATACCACAGGTTGCCATAACTAGTAAAATTATCAAGCTCCTGTAAATGAATTACATAGTTATACCACATAAACAGGGCAATTAGACATTAAATAATGAATATCCAAAATAATCCGCACCACAGGGGTAATTCTACATCACTTGTGGTTGCATATTTTCAATTTTTACGTATTTTGGTGGAGGCCCCTGAAAGCCCAAAGACATATAAATATTGGTGTCTTGTTATATAATTAGCTATCTATACTAACCTGCTGCAAGCTTTCAGTCAGTGCCAAATTGTCATACCTTGTGCTGGGATAGGAGACATATATGAAGAGTGGGAAGGGATGGAGGAGAGATGGAAGACCCTGTCCGAGAGATGCCAGTGGATCCTGGAGGAGGGATATAGGAACCTGGAGGAGGGAATGTGCGCCCATAAAGGGGGGAGGATGGATGGGGACCATTCAGGAGGGTTGAAGAGCCTTGAAGAGTCATGTGCAACCCTTGAAGATAGCCTGGGGACGATAAAAGGGGGACCCTGGGGGAGGGATGGGGACCCTGGAGGAATGTCCCACCAAACATATGGTGCCCTATTCTTTCTCCAGGGTATTTGATCTGATCATTATGTTATTCAATACCTCCTCCAGGGTGTCCCTGCTAATCTCTATTGTGACTTGTCCCTTCTATAGCATGTCTCATCCAAATCTTATGTAACCTAATTTTTCCTGGGTGTCAAATCCATTTCCTATTGTGCTCACCCGTCCTCCAGGGTCTCCCACCAGTATTTAGTAACTCCTCCAGGGTGTCCCTACTAGCCTGTATGGTGACATGTCCCTTCAACAGCATGTCCAATCCAAACCTTATGTTACCCAATCGTTC
This sequence comes from Harmothoe impar, assembly GCA_947462335.1. NCBI lineage: Eukaryota > Metazoa > Annelida > Polychaeta > Phyllodocida > Polynoidae > Harmothoe > Harmothoe impar. The sequence goes on from OX381717.1 coordinate 27,353,326, forward strand.
TTCCGGGGAGTGAGATCCAATCTCTATTGTGCTCACCCCTCCTCCAGGGTCTCCCACCATATCTCTTTGTTTTCATCTTCATCTGGGTGCCCCACCATATGGTACCCAATCTCTCCACTGTTCTGTCAAACCATGCATTTAAGCAGCACAACCACTGTTCCAAGGTGCCTCCTTAACCCCTATATGGTACATGATCCCTCCTCCAGGGTACCTCAGCTGAGCTCTATTTAGCCTAATTATCACCCCTGGGTCTTCTTATCGGGTAGATCATCCCTACATCAGTGTCTGTCTATCTCTTCCAAATGTTCCCAATTAGTTTTTCCCTTACTCACTGTGATGGTGAAATGCCTTCTCCAGTATGTTATTCCTCCACGTACCCAATTTCATCCACATGGTCCATATACCTTTTTGCACTGTGTACCCTACCTACCTATTCAAATATAGTTTACTACTTTGGGAATCACTAAATTTATGTGATAACACAACCTGAAGTGTGATAGTACACCTGCAAGCAGAGAGCAATTCACACATCACAGTTTCAGGTAGGAGATCTACTATAACCTATAGTGCTCAGGACTGCCAATATCCAACAATTCAAATCCATTTTTCTCAGCTCCTATTCAAATAAGAAACAAACAAAAAAGATCCGGAATGCTTATAACAAAGTGCAACAGAATTAAAATGTTTGTATAGCTTAATTTCTTTTTGTGCTGTCCCTATTTACTAAAGCCTTTAGGAAAGGAGCATGAAAAGATTGTGCCCCTTTTTAGCAAGAAGCCATTTGCCTGCTTGACAGAGGGAGAGTATAACAAATTGCCGTGCCTCTACGCAAGAATAAATTATCACTTCCTTTCTCACAGCCATCATGTTCGATGATCTCCGTTCTATTTTATCACCTCTTAGATCATATTCTGTGTAGGCCAGATTATTACATCTTTTGTTTGGGAGTCAATTTGCCTAACCCAATGCTCAAGGTTATATAGGAGGGGAAGTATTGCCTTACAAACTGAAAATGTTACATAAAGTAGATACTACAATAGCTATGCTGTAATCAAGCAACCCATGTGCATACTCTATGTTAAAGCACACTGTCATAACCTAATGGTAATATATACCATGATCGATGTGTGCATCAGTTTAGACAAATTTAAATCCATACCATCGTAGCAGAAGGGATTTGAATGCCCTTAATTGATGCCTTGGGATTATCTATATGATTATAGGATACAAAGTTTAACATTTTGGCGTGAAGGACGACACTAAGCATTCATTTGTCCATTCATTTGACTTTACACGGCTAAAAATTAAGGTCACCTTAAATCTATAACCGTCAAAATCTGCTGAAGTCATAAAAACAATGGTAGGACTTTCTGTCATGACACAGTGCATCGCTCTAAGACACAATATGATAAATATAACATCCCTCATTTTCAGCTTGCGAGTCACGTGAGTATCAATTACTTGCAAGAAAAGATATTTCATATAGGCCGCAGGGAACAAAAATTCTATGAAGAACTTAAGCTTAGGTTTACTGTCTGACAGGAAAGTACAATATTGTGATGCTCTATGGTCTTTGTTAATATAGATTGATATATACATCTATAAACTGCCAACTGATGCTATGAAGGACTTTTCACATGTGTCCGTTTATTTGGGGATAAAATTACTTCTTTTGTGACTGATCATTTTTATTCTTTTTTTACAGCAAGCGATTGTAAGTATCGGACTTACCAGGTCCTGGCAACTCCGGCATTTTGCGTCATGGCTACCTGTAGGGGCGCCCTCACTATGGAGGACGCCCTGGGTGTGAGCCATAGCAGCGTCCTCATGTATGGCTGTCGTTCTACACATGTATAGACTTGTAAATCGTATCATTTATGAGCTCAAAATCTAACTAATTCATCACAGTTTTGATACGTACAAACATATTCAATGCAATGAGAAGTGATGAGTTAATATGCTTATGAATTTATATAGCATTTGGATAATGACAACAATGGCTAAAATGGCTTATTGTGAACAGATTAGGAGAAAATTTATGAAAACTGATACTGTAGAGCAATTGTGATTTTTTTGCCAAACTTTGGAAAGAAATTGTATAGATAGTGTACTAGCTACATGTATGTTCTAGGTGAATCCGAGAGATCTAAGGTGCACTCACTGGAGCAACTGGGAAATAGTGAGTTTAGTGAACCTTGATACACTGGGAGTACTAGTAGTATGGCTTGGGACTGGGCCGTAGTCAGTGGTGCCGCTGCCCCCCCCCCCCCCCCCCCCCCCACGCACCCTCCTGGTGGTACAAGCCGTCATTGCCTGCGCCAACCCCCCCCCCCCCCCCGCACCAAATAAAAGCTGTGACCCATGCTTAGTTGCCCAACAGAGAAGACACATACACACACGTGAGGGGGAGAGGGGGAGAGGGGGGGGGAGGTCAGCCGCCCCCGGGAATGAGGACGGGCTTTGCAGTTCAGGACGTCCTATCCTCATCGCCGTTGCTTAGACCTGCTTACACCACCACCCAAATGTAAAATGCTATCATCAAAACGGAAAAGAAAACAAAAAGAAAAAATGCCAAGACTGTTTCATTGTATATACAAAGTACTCGAAGTCATTAGAAAAATGGGTTACCTGTAGAATCTTGTTCATGTAATACCTAAAAAATGGAGCCTTATTTCAATTATTTATTGCACATTAAATAAATCTTTTTGTACCTTGATAAGGATGACAAGTAATATTTGTGATTGATCTTAGGAAACCAGTTATATCGATACTGAAGTTGATCCTGGCTATGATACTTAAACATGAGACGAGGCATGAAATGGACTTGGGCCATGTTTAATACATACAACCTATTTATTACATGTTTATACACATTCAAGCGGTCAAAAAGAAAAAAAAATCAAATAGGATGAGCAAGCAAGCCCGACCAACACCGGCCGTCTCTGAAGCCACACTGAGCCTTAGTTACCCCACAACATAGGTAGTGTCTATAAGTATAAGGCGGCGTGGCGGTGCTCACACGCACGCTACCGTAAAACCTCGCGTAGAAGCCGCGGCTAGTACACGAGTCAGATCGCTGGTGCGGCTTATAGGATCGGGCCAAACTCGGGGTGCGGCTTATACGCGAGTTTTTCCATATTGCGATTTTCAAAATGACCATAAAGTGACCTTAACACAGCGGCAAGAATCACATAGCCTGCAAGGGGTTGGGGGGGGGGGTCTCAATGCCTCATATTCGCTCTAAGACAATGAAGCCCAACTCACACCTCAGCCGTAAGACAATAAAGCCCACCACTAATCCCTGCCAGCATCCTAACACTAACAATGCGCCAATGGGAGGGGGGGCGGGCTGACCGCCACATGACTGTACTACAGTGTACACCAGGAGGACTCTCACCCCATGTGTGATTTATAGCCTCAGGCCAAAGTAAGGGGTGCGGCTTATACGCGAGTTTTTCCCATGCTCATTCAGAATGCCAGTGCGGCTTATAGGATCGGGCCAAACTCGGGGTGCGGCTTATACGCGAGTTAGGCTTATACGCGAGGTTTTACGGTAGTTGCCGCTAAGCCTGCCAGGGGGAGTATGAGTCCAAGGCTATTGATACCTCCAACAGCAGGGTTGTTCATCCCCAATAAAATACAAGCATCTACGTATTCTCTAACTATAAACATTAGAACAATACACAATGAACACTTTAATCTGAAAAGGTCCAGGAAATGAAGGGAGATCCTCTCCAGAGCCATTATTTACACCAGTGTTAATTTCAACAACGCAGGTAGGCGTGAAAACACTGCAGGGCTGAAATTAGCAATGGTTTTGCTTGTAGCATAAACACTACAGGGCTAAAATTAGCAACGGTTTTCTTATAACGCATTTGCTGAATTTTCTATCAATTTGCTGTTAAATGTATTTATCCCATAAGATAAATTAGTGTGTGCTCTGGAATCATACATGGGGAATAGTGAATCATACAGGGGATTGCCATGAAATCACATATAAATAAGCTATTTCTATAGACTTTCCCTCTGTGTTCCTCCATTTCACCCAGTAGGCAGTGAGCCATTATCAGTGTCACCATGGTGACTAAGATAAGAGCCCCACTCATGCGTTGTGAGAATTAACACTGGTGTAAATAATGGCTCCGGGTAGGATTTTCCTTCATTTCCGGGACCTGCTGAATCTACATAAAAAAGTATAGTTTCCATTCTAAGTATAATTCTAAGGCACTAATTGAGTGAGTGTTGCATCGTATGTCTCGAGGATACAGTTGCTAAGCTTGCAGAAGGTGTTGAAAAATGTTAAAGGTCGATTGATAGCACACATAGCTAATAATAGAATTTGGAATGGTCATCTTCTAGATATTGGATACAAAATCGGCAATTCTGTGCATTACTATACTACGCATGTTTATGTTGCAGGTCGTCAAGATCATACTTGTAAGGATGGTAAGTTTCCCCTTTTTGAATTCACATAGACTTGTAAATCTTAAAGCTGTAAGCAGTTCATCTAAGCATTCATTATGCCTTCTTTCTTATCCTAACACATCTGTCAAAGTACAAATGAACAGTTTGGCTCCAAAACGCAATAAGCGCCATTTTGAAAAATGACACCAAATGCTGATAAAGGTATGGGGCAAGAAGAGGTAGATGGAATTTTGAAGGTACTCTTCATGCTTCTATTCTAGAATAGATTTGTTGCATTTTGGAACAGCACTCTTCAAATATATCTCTACATAAAGTACCTTTCACCCTGAAAAAATATTTATCCTATATCTTTTTGTCATTTTAAATGAGTTTGAGTTAAAAATTTCATTTAACTATTAATGTACATAAATTTGTTTTGCTCCAGGTCAGTGTACAAGAGGTAAGTATTTCCTCCCACATCAACATATTATTGCTTTTTCCTGCCAAAATAATGAGACCCATGCAATTATGAAGTGCAACCTCCCAGAAACAATTAAATTAAATTTGCCATAAAGACTTAACAACGGACGGACAAAATTGACGGACGGAACCTATTGCTGTTCCGTCCGTCCATCCGTCCGTCCATCCGTCTATCCCATCCATCACAGAGTGACCAATCAGGACGGGAAATGTCAGGTTTCTGATGGAAAAATGGACGGACGGGCATAATTATCCAACTTTTTAGATATGCCCGTCCGTCCATGTTTGCCACTCTGTGATGGACAGAATGGACGGACGGATGGACAGAATGGACGGACGGATGGACAGAATGGACGGACAGATGGACAGAATGGACGGACGGATGGACAGAATGGACGGACGGGTGGACAGACGGGTGGAGACACAAACTGTCCGTCCGTCCATGAAAAACGTCCATGTGACGGACGTACTGGACGGACTAACGTTGGTGGAGACGCAAACTGTCCGTCCGTCCATGAAAAAGGTCCAAATCCCTGCTTTTTTGGACAGTTTTCATGGACGGACGGGTGAACTGGCTCTGATGGGGACACCCCTTTTGCTGTGAATCATCGTAATACAAATCAGGTAGCACAAAGAAATGGCTGATATTTACAATGTTTCACTGTATTCCGAATAAATGTGAACTCATCGTTGGATTTTACAGGGTAAACCCTTAAACATTCATCTAATTTTTTACAGTGTACATGTATATTTCTGCCTGACCCCCTCTGAGCTAAAGCAATTATTGCTAGTTTTCGATAAAAAGTTATTGGCATTTTGTTCACCACACATATATTACTTGTTCCAGTCCTGACCCTCATAATTAGGCTCTAGTCTAATCGGCGATCTCTATAAATTCCTAGCATACTACGACATGGGGCCAGCTTGTGGAGAACCAGGATTTAAAAGGGCAGCAATTTCAATTCATTGTGTGGTTATTAGTTCCAAATTGAGAGCGTTGGGATTAAGAATAGTTTAACTCATAAATTTATTTGCGAAAATTATTCAATACACTTTACACTATTTCAGACTGCAGCTCGTGTAAGTGCCTTTTTGTTCATTCATGCAAATAATTCTATTTGTTATTTAGGTGTTATAAAGGGTTAAGTGACTACATTTACATGTCATACAGCGCTTGGATTTAAACCCCAAATAATTTAAGATATTTTAGTCCTATCTTTTGCGATGTAGTTTTTAATTTTAGAATTAATGTTCCATACAATAATTCGAGTTTGAATCTACTTTTATTGAATATTTAATTCATAAAGGAATAAGCTGTAGGCCTACTAGCCCATGAGCCAGACCATTTCTGACTGCCAATCAAGAGCACTAATTCCACCTATGATTTTCTGATAGGTAACCCTCAGAGGGATATGAAAATGTGGGGTGGCCTTGCATCTGGTGTAGCTTAAGGTCAGGGGAGCTTGGTAACCATGGCAACCAGGGAAAATAATGAGATTCTTAGAAAACTTACATATTTGGCCATAATTCTGGTTTAAATCAATATTTTTGTACGTTTCAAAATCCTATCATCAAGTACTCAATAAGACCTATCTGAAAGAAAAATTTGGTTGACCTTGGCCAAGGTCAAGGTCATGCAATTCAAGGTCAAATGTTCAAAAATCACCATAAAATCAACTTACCCTTCCTTATGAACATTCTATTTTCCCCAAATATAGCTAGATATGCTTTATTTTAAGTTCTGTGTTAGTCAGACACATGGCAATGAGGAAAATTGATGGTGGCCCTAGATAGCGAGGTTCCTTTTGCTATCCTTGACCTGTTTCCATGGAAACCCAAAATAATCAGAAAATAATTGAAATTTCACTTATTTGGCCATAATTCTGGTTTAAATCAATATTTTTGTACGTTTCAAAATCCTATCATCAAGTACTCAATGAGACCTATCTGGAAAAATAATTTGGTTGACCTTGACCAAGGTCAAGGTCATGCAATTCAAGGTCAAATGTTCAAAAATCAGTATAAAATCAACTTGTCCTTCCTAACGAACATTCTTTTTTTCCCAAAATATGAGCTAGATATGCTTAATTTTAATTTCTGTGTTAGTCAAACATATGGCAATGAGGAAAATTTATGATGGACCTAGATAGTAAGGTTCCTTTTGCTATCCTTGACCTGTTTCCATGGAAACGAAAATAATCAGAAAATAATTGAAATTTCACTTATCTGGCCATAATTCTAGTTTGAAATCAATATTTTTGTACGTTTCAAAATCCTATCATCAAGTGCATAATAAGACCTATCTGGTGAAAATAATTTGGTTGACCTTGGCCAAGGTCAAGGTCATGCAATTCAAGGTCAAATGTTCAAAAATCAGTATAAAATCAACTTGTTCTTCCTAACGAACATTCTTTTTTCCCAAAATATGAGCTAGATATGCTTAATTTTAGGTTCTGTGTTAGTCAAACATATGGCACTGAGGAAATTTAATGGTGGACCTAGATAGCAAGGTTCCTTTTGCTATCCTTGACCTGTTTCCATGGAAACAAAAATAATCAGAAAATAATTGAAATTTCACTTATTCGGCCATAATTCTGGTTTAAATCATTATTTTTGTACGTTTCTAAATCCTATCATCAAGTACTCAATGAGATCTATCTGAAAAAAAACCTTGGTTGACCTTGGTCGAGGTCAAGGTCATGCAATTCTAGGTTAAATGTTCAAAAATCACTAAAAAATCAACTGGTCCTTCCTAACGAACATTCTATTTTCCCCAAATATAGCTAGATATGCTTAATTTCATGTTCTATGTTGGTCAGACACATGGCAATGAGGAAAATTGATGGTGGACCTAGAAAGCGAGGTTGCTTATGCTATCCTTGACCTGTTTCCATGGAAACCAAAATAATGAGAAAATAATTGAAATTTCACTTATTTTGACATGATTCTGGTTTGAAATAATATATTTGTTTTTTTACGAAATCCTGTCATCTAGTACTCAATGAGGCCTACCTGTAAAAAAAATGTTGGTTGACCTTGGCCAAGTTCAATGTCATGTAATTCAAGGTCAAATGTTCAAAAATCACTATGAAATCAAATTGTCCTTCCTAATGAACATTCTATTTTCCCCAAATATGTCTAAATGTCCACTATCTTAGGTTTTCAGATAATAAAATATATGGTGAACCTATATAGTTAGCATCCTCTGGTTAGCCAAGGCCTGTTTCCATGGAAACCAATAATCTGAAAAAATAGAACAATTTTCAAATACTTATTTGCTCATAATTCTAGTTCAAATCAACCTTATTGTATATTCTAAAATCCTACAATGTACAACTGAACAGGGTCTATGTGGTTAAACATTATTCATTACTTTGGCCAAGGTAAAGGTCATGCCATTAAAGGTCAAATTTTCGAAAAACACTTTCAAATCAACTTGTCCTTTCTTCCAAACTTTGTATTTCTTGTCAAAAATGTCTAGATATGCGAAATGCTAATAAAATATAAAGTGGACCTAACAGCAAAGATATCTGAGTCACCCTTGACCTGTCTCCATGGAAACAAGAAAAAATGACACAATAATATAAATCACACATTTTTGTCATGCCTTAATCATGGTTTGAATGACCAATCCGGCCCGAATGGACAGATGGCTTGCAATAAGGCAGGCCTTCACTGGTCACTGGCGGTTCCCACTGGGAGCTCCACCTATGAGGGCACACGTGTAGACCTCTTAGGTAGCAGCTAATGAAGACTCACTTACAGAACCCTGGATTTGACCCTGCTCCCCAGATGTTCACCCAACCATTGGGTAGAAGCAACGTAATCCAGGTTCTGTCTCTATCATCTGTGATGTCCATGTAAAGTATGGTAGTGCGGCCATGATCGTTTCCATCCACCTGCAAACACCTGAATAAAAAAGGCTCTTTACAACTCTACATCCACTTGTGTCGTTCCTTGGGAGGGTAGCTGCAAGTCATACGATCCTTCGTTCCCTAGTAGTCAGATACTTGGACGGTTCCCTGACAGTCCCTAGTCCTAGCCTACCCCCAAGTATTGGGATCACTACAGTTATAAATCCTTTTAATAGCAGCTCCATTATTCTTTATCGGCTTTAGCAAATTCTAAGATTTCACAAATGATTGTGGAACTGAACACCTTTACCTTCAGTGCCCAGTCATTAAACACCACTGCTCCTTTACGTAAGTAGTGCTCCTGTAAGGCGCTGGGAGTCTGGGACTAGGTTGCTCTTTCTCAATAGGCCTCTAAAGGCCAGGGTGATGCATGCCCACAGTAATCTCATTGGCGCTGGAAGTCTAGTCTCTTGAACATCAAAAATAGGTCCTCCAGAAATAAAGTGGGACACTGAGGCGCCAGGTCGCCTAGTGCACAGCTGATAGCTGACATTGTCATTACAAAAGTAAACTCTGATCTGATGCAGAGCACGTCATAACTGAAATAATTATTAAGGCTGATCACAGCACTGATGTAATTCTGGATGGTAGAGCACTTCAAAGATTTAGATAGGTACACAGCGTAACGGCACAAGATGTCAAGCTTGGTGGGTACCGGGGTGGCACCGGCCAGCATGCAAATCCGTGGAATTTCTTCTACTGGGAAATCTTTGTCTTCGACGTTGAGGCCGTCCACACCATGGACCTAAACTCCGTAGCCCTGATGTCCAGGTCCCTCACAAACAAGTCGATCTCTACAACATAGATGGGAAAGAATGTCATCAAAACACTTGGCTCTGGATGTTGCTGATGCAATCTTGTAACCAGGCAGCAAAACTCCCACTAAATGATAGTAAAATGCAACCTTGTCCCAGAATATAAGGCGAGGAATTTCCATGGACCTATCATTGTCACTCTTAGGACACACTATAGGACACACAAATAGCATCAGTCCACCCGGGGGAGGGAGGTCACCCCCATATCCCTGAGGGGGGTTGCCGATCATTGGTGACTGGTTGCCATAGAAGCCACTCAGTTGGCTCCTACAGTACCTCCCTTTATGTGCCCCCCTAGTTACTGCAGATGTACTTCTTTTTGCATGGGTTACATTAACAACGGTCACAGAAATTTGCAGATGTCCGGGGAACGTGATCCCCCTTGTTGTCTGCACCCTACCCACTGTTATTGGCTCGCCGGCTATCCTTGCGGGCTTTGTCCCGGTCGGACATCTGCTTATAATCTGCCTATAATCTACTTCAATGTGGTAATCTTACCTCCTCATCCTGCTATCTTTGGCATACAATCTCAACTTATATCACAGGTAATCAGACAGACCTTAAGGTTCGCTGGGTCCTAGGAGAGCCACATCCGGATCTGGGGATAGTAGCCCCAGTGAGTGATGAGATAGCCCAGGCCCTCTGCAGCCCTGCCTGGAAGGTGGCTGAGGTAGAGGATGGCATGGTATGGTACAGAAGCTAGTCTCTGTAGGGGTGGCTGTTGTTGCTGCTGCTGCTGAAGTGGCTGTGATTGTTGCTGAAGTAGCTGAGACTGTTGTTGCACTCACAGGAGGTAGGACTGGTAAGAAGTGCCCACCTTACCTCCTGAGTGTTGTGGTTCTTGTACATGGTGTGTGTATTCACCCCCTCTGGCTGCGTCGGCACTATGGTAAAGGACTGAGGTATACATTTGAGCCTCAAACGCCTCCGCATCCTGTCCATCAAAGCCGGTTGAGGCTCCATGGAACCCAGACATGGCCTCTCTTGTCTCCTCCTCTATCGGGTTGTTACCTGTGCGTAGTCCGGCAAAGTCTATCACAGCCTCCATCAGCCTCTGATACCTCTTCAAATCAGCCTCTCTGGCCCTCTCCTACAAGGTAGCCTCTAAGGTACAAGGTAGCCTCTATCCATTCCAATTGAGTGGTTAGTGCAGCCTGGGCACTTTAGTTGTACTGCGCGGAAGCTGTATGGTAGGGTGTGACCTCTGTGCTGTGTTGGTGGGTCGTACCGGCTGGGTGCCCCAACCAGCCTGGGGGGACCATGGTCAGTCTCCTGTGGACCGAGGATACCACCATTGACTCCTTGTGCCGGAGCTGCTATCCCCTGTTTCTTAGGAGTTCCCTTATTGAGGTTGGGGGCATCACATTGTGGACACTTGACTCTATTGCCGTGGAACTAATGCCCAAAAAAACAGCTTGTCATATTGAGGCAATTGAGGCGAAATGGGGCAAGTGAGGCAATATAACAGAAAAATTAAATCAATTGTCCATGTTGTAGTAGGAGCAGGGCGGCAGTGACGTCATGGTATCACTGGTGGGAAGGCTCCCTACTCCCTCTGGGGGTCAATACCCAAACTAACCAATAAGTCCTTCCTATTAGCTTTAGCAAATACTACTAAGATTTCACAACTTTTGTAAAAGTTTGGAGATCTTCTCACAACAAGTTATAACTATTGTCATATCATTCATGTATAAATCTTATACACATTATCTGAGGACCAATCTGACCTCTCCAGTTCCCAGACAACACCAGCCAATGGACCTACGCCCTAATTCTCAGTCTCATGGATCTATGTTTAGCCAGCTCCTCAATTTGGATACAGGGGTGGTTGGCTGTGTGGGTGTGAATCCGACATAGACCTATGTCAAAGGCTGAGATCACTTGATTTCGTCGTGGAGGATAGGCCTAGATAGAGCCTATTAATGTTGCGACAATATTAAAACATTTTAACATAATTATCTTTCAAATTTGATAGTTATCAAAATGCTATATACATAGACCAACATATTTTGCAGATAAACAATTAAAACGAATGTATGGCAAGTCATGTTGATTTTATGGGGATTTTTTAACATTTGACCTTTAATTGCATGACTTTGACCTTGGCAAATGTCAACCATCATTTCTTCCCAGATTGGCCTCAACTGGTATCATATGGTTTAAAAATTTACAGAAATATTGATTAAAACCAGAATTATTGCCAAATAAGTGTAATATTAATTATTTCATCTTTTTTTTTGTTTCCATGAAAACAGGTCAAGGATAGCCAAAGGAACCTCACTATCTAGGTCCACCATCCCACTTCTCATCATTGCCATGTGTTGTGCTAACACAGAAATTAAAATAAAGCATATATAGCTATATTTGGGGAAAATAGAATGTATGTTAGGAAGGACAAGTTGATTTTATAATGATTTTTGAACATTTGACCTTGAGTTACATGACCTTGACCTTGGCCAAGGTCAACCAAATTATCCTTTCTGCATAGGTCTCATTGAGTACTTGATGATAGGATTTTGAAACGTACAAAAATATTGATTTAAACCAGAACTATGGCCAGATAAGTGAAATTTTAATTATTTTCTGATTATTTTGGGTTTCCATGGAAACAGGTCAAGGATATCATAAGCAACCTCACTATCTAAGGCCACCATCAATTTTCCTCATTGCCATGTGTCTGACCAACATCAAACATAAAATTAAGCATATCTTTCTATATTTGGGGAAAATAGAATGTTCGTTAGGAAGGACCAGTTGATTTTTTAGTGATTTTTGAACATTTGACCTTGAATTGCATGACCTTGACCTCGACCAAGGTTAACCAAGGTTTTTTTTCAGATAGGTCTCATTGAGTACTTGATGATAGGATTTCGAAATGTACAGAAATTATTGATTTAAACCAGAATTATGGCCAAATAAGTGAAATTTCACTTATTTTCTGATTATTTTCGTTTCCATAGAAACAGGTCAAGGATAGCAAAAGGAACCTTGCTATTTAGGTCCACCATTAAATTTCCTCATTGCCATATGTTTGACTAACACAGAACTTAAAATTATGCATTTCTAGCTCATATTTTGGGAAAAAACAATGTTCGTTAGGAAGGACAAGTTGATTTTATGGTGATTTTTGAACATTTGACCTTGAGTTACATGACCTTGACCTTGGCCAAGGTCGACCAAATTATTTTCACCAGATAGGTCTCATTGAGTACTTGATGATAGGATTTTGAAACGTACAAAAATATTGATTTAAACCAGAATTATGGCCAAATAAGTGAAATTTCAATTATTTTCTGATTATTTTCGTTTCCATGGAAACAGGTCAAGGATAGCAAAAGGAACCTCGCTATCTAGTGCCACCATCAATTTTCCTCATTGCCATGTGTCTGACTAACACAGAACTTAAAATTAAGCATATCTAGCTATATTTGGGGAAAATAGAATGTTCATAAGGAAGGGCAAGTTGATTTTATGGTGATTTTTGAACATTTGACCTTGAATTGCATGACCTTGACCTTGGCCAAGGTCAACCAAATTTTTTTTTCAGATAGCTCTTATTGAGTACTTGCTGATAGGATTTTGAAACGTACAAAAATATTGATTTAAACCAGAATTATGGCCAAATATGTAAGTTTTCTAAGAATCTCATTATTTTCCCTGGTTGCCATGGTTACCAAGCTCCCCTGACCTTAAGCTACACCAGATGCAAGGCCACCCCACATTTTCATATCCCTCTGAGGGTTACCTATCAGAAAATCATAGGTGGAATTAGTGCTCTTGATTGGCAGTCATGGCTAATATCCTAGGGTCTGGCTTATGGACTATACTGGTAAAGAGCAATTTCTAAGTCAGCTTCACCTGTTGAGCCCATTTACGAAACCTTCTTAAAGAGACATGTTGTCTTTATTTCTTGTCTACTACCTAAATTGTAGACAGCTCCTACTGTTGCTGCTGCTATCCTGTAGGGAGATTAACTGGTAATAAATCCCCTGTTATTCTATTCCTTTTAATCGGTATGACAAAATATATAATAATCTAATCATTGCTCATTTCAGCATTTACCTGTAAGTATAATGGCACATAAGATGGTATGCATCCAAAATGTAATGTTTTCAGTCCTAAAAAACTGACAATAACTGTAGTACAGCAACATTATCTTTCATCTAAGGCCCTAAAAACGTGCTTCGGGTAACATGCTCCAAAAATCTAGCGTAGGTAGGCAGGATTTTCCTTTCTGTATTTATTTTTTTAAACTTGAAAGTTCTAGAAATACGTATAGCCAATTGCAACATCGACCCAACGTTCATCCTAATATCAACAACAATGTATGCATGGGTATATGCTACTCATTTGATCCAAGCAAATACCGTGTATTTTGGACCCACGTGACTTTCTGTGCGAAATGAGTTGAACCTCCTACAATGAACTGAACTATAATAGTATACAGCCCTTGCTGCATTATTGAGCTTCAAATTAAACGCTCTAGAATCTAACAAATCAATTATGGTAATTATGCTTATATAGATATAGTACACCTATAATGTTTATAATGACTATATCAATTGACAATTTTTGATGCTGCTGTTTTTTGAAAATCATTTATGAAATAAATACACGGTTACAACTTAAAAAAAGAATTATTTGCAGTGGATCAAAATATAAGAGAAAAATTGGATGCGGTCCAAAAACCAAGGATTCCTCCCCTCCCCTAGATCTGGCTCTCCCTGATGCATAAGATGTTCTGTTTGATTTTGTTTTGGAGGGGGGGGGGTCATTTCTATATTTTTTGCTCTAAAATCCTTGATACTTGTCTGATTTACGAACCGTAAAAACTGGCATGTAGCAAAAGCAAAGAAGAAATCGACCGAATCTTGGGAATAGTGCTAGGGTTGGCCCTTATTGAGATCAGGGGTGGGTGGCTGGAAACACGCCTTCTGTTTGTTAGCCTAATTGTCAATACTATAAGATTAGGTGATTTGAATAAGTGCTGTATAGAACATCCATGCTATTTGATTTTTAAAACAGCTTTCGGAATTATTTGTCCCAAATGCAAGTCATGTGCTATTTCTTGATTATACATGTGTCTCAGTGCATAAAGTAATTGAACTCTATTCTTTAGGTAACACCGGTTATACCTGCAGCTTTGGTAAGTGAAGTCTTGTTAGCATTACATTTTATTTAGTTGTCTCTTTCATTCATTAAAAATGACAGGTTTTCATATTTATAAACTCAACTTGTAAATATTTGTACCAAATGTTTTTGGGCTGAGGCACATGTCAAATCAGGTCAAATGATATTTTCCCAAAGTCTAAAATTGTGTTCTGAGATGAGCGACGACTTCCTATTTCAACAGATGCTGTGGGACAACGCTGGGCATGGAACTGCTTGAAGGGTAAGTACAGGCAAAACCGCAATGATATTCTATTCATGACGTATCATATCAATCACACAGAAGCCATATTCAGGCAGAGTATGCAGAGGCAGTTTTTTCCTCCTGTACATATATTTATATAAATATTATAATTATTATGTTTTCAACTGACAATATTCTATGCATACTGATATGTAAGTAGGTAGAAGCACAATATTAGGGGCCTACCAGCTGCAGTCTCAGGCTCCGACTCTATAATACTAGAGTCTGGACAAACTCATATAAAAAATATTTGTTTCACTAACTTGCCCTCAGGAGTTGCCCAATGAAATGCTGTACACCAATTCCTGTGCACAGCCTGACAGGAAGTAACAATCTAAATATAGCAGTTTAACCAGTCCCATTTGCAGCCCTTGTGGTGGAAAGAGGTACTGATCGAGCGAGTCTGTACTAGCCCCCGAGCTGGCATTGAAAAAAAACCATGGCTCCTGCCCAGAGAGTGGTATTTCTTTTGGTATTCCTTTTAAACAGATAAAGGATCGAGTACTTCAATTAGGCCACGCCCCTTTCACTTTCAACCCATCAGGGCACTGCTTGCTGTCATATGATCAGCATGAAAAAAGTATTGGTTCAACATCAAAACATGGCAACTCAACATCAAAATTTGGAGATTCAACTTTTCTTAAAACCAGCAAGTTGTTTTCGTAGTTCATTGTTCAATCCAAACAGCAAAAGGCTTACAGATTCTTTATCTGCGTGGTAAAACCTAAGAAACCGGAACCATACGAGCAACATGGGTGTTTACAATATATCAAGTATAAAGGGGATGCATTGCATAATAGTACTGTTTTCAAGTATTTATACTTAGATTGGATACGCCGGAAATACATCCACTTCATGTGATGAAATATTGGATTGCAATTATGGCATTTTGAAACAACAAAATTGATATTTATGATATGACTTGAATACCTTTAATATTATTATAAATCGTGCGATTTCTGATATTTCTGTGTGAAAAAAAAACTGACTTAGAAAGATATAACTTTGATTGCACTTGGCTATCATAAAGTCGCTATACTTATGTTTCTTCAAAGTTAGGGGATGGCCCATTTCATTGGAATCTATGTGTGTTATCCTAGTGGATGGATATATGTCAGGGGTATCCAAATGATACTAGATAGCAAAACATGAGTTTTGTTCTAAAACACAACAAATCCATTCCAAAATTGAAGCATGTAGTGATTTCCGTAAGGATATAGAATAACGCTGTGTGTAGTTTCTTTCTTGCTTTAGAATTAGGCATCATTACCCTACCCAATACTAAACATAATGATTTTTAAATTATATTTACTCCTATTTGAAGGCTGCAGTGAACGTGAGTATTACATACAAATTATGCTTCCTTTTTCCTGCTATCTAAAAGTATTATTGGGCTTTAAATAGGCACTTTTAACGTAAGGGGAGAGCGCTCACAACAGCTTTCATCCATTGTCCTGGAGTAGGAAATCTTGGAAAATACATCTGTCAGGTTGCATATCACGAGGCGATAAAAACTAAACCGCTAGGGTTAGGAATGTATTAAAAAGTGTTCCAAGGAGCCAAGATATAAACCTTTCAATATACTTAATTTGTTTAAACATATCAAGAACTTTCTGATTTGTCCTTCCTCTATCCTAAAACAACAGAAGTCAGGAGTTTGAGCCGTACATGAAAACAGGGGTGGGTGGGGGGAGTGCAGAGTTATTTTAGTATACTCTTTATATACACATTTTCAGTTTTTGGTGAGAAAAATCAGGGGATGTAAAAACGTTCAACCCTTCTTGGGGGAAGGGGGGGGGGCAAAAGAATTGCACCTGCGCGTTACTATGGCCTGGGTTCACCAATGTTTGACCTATAGGGAGGGGGGGAAAAAAACACTCTGAAAAAAATGTGCGCCCTCTGGGCATACGGCCACCTGCAGCAGAGGGCTCAGTCTCATGAGTTTGTAACAGTTGAAACGTCTTTGACCGGGTGTCGCCTTTGACCGGGTGTCGTCTTTGACCGGGTGTCGTCTTTGACCAGGGAGTTATAAGATGGAATAAATGAGGCTTATATTGTAAGGAAATCGGTGAAATACTGCAATAATATGTTTATACACATTCATTGGAAACATGAGTAACATTTTATATGTTTATATACTGCACTTACTATGCACAGTGCAGTTGTTTAAACTCAAAGTTATATATATAAAGTGACGTCTTTGACCAAGCAGAGTGAAATAATAGTACTATGCTGTACTATGCATAGTATGCTCAGTATATAGATGTAACAAAATTTACTTGTGTCTGCTATAACCGTGTATCAACATATGGGTGTACTATTTCCCTGCTTTTCTTACTACGGAGACCTCATTTCTGCTATTCTGATGCTGCCTGGTCAAAGACTACACCCGGTCAAAGACGACACCCGGTCAAAGACGACACCCGGTCAAAGACGACACCCGGTCAAAGACGTTTCAACTGTTACAAACTCATGAGACTGAGCCAGAGGCATACACCAGTGATCTTCAATGAAAAAAGGGATGCGGGGGGCAGTCAGTTCCTCAAATAAGTATGTATTTAGGGGGGGGGGTCATCCTAATGTATACATAATGCAACATTGAAGGGGGGGGTCGTTGGTTGTTTTTTATGGAAAAAAATGCGTACATAATATTCATCGGTAAGCTGATAGCGACTTCACTAGTGTACACAGATCTATTACTTTAGTGACTCTTTTTGTAATGTGTATGATATTTTTCGGCTAATCTTGTTTCAAACTGTCATCAATATTAAATGTTCCAATAATCACAATAACTCTATTTTCAGCCGCAGAATGTGAGTATCATCATTAATTGCATTTACATGTTATTTTTTTTGAAATACAAGATCTCCTATGCTTAAGCACTGGAAGACCATATCCAATGCCCCTCCCCCCTCATTGAATACAATGTGGCCATATTGTATTCAATGCCCCCCATTGAATACAATGTGGCCATATTCAATGGAATAAAAAAAAGTTTTTTTCCTTCATTAAATGGCTTCAAATACAAAAATAAACACAAATGCCAACTACATTGATACTACTCTGATGTATTTCACTCATGGGGGCTGGGGTGCATCCCGCCCAGCCTGCGGCTTCGTGGGATACTGGCCTAGCCCCCACTCTTAAAATACAACAGAGACGGTATCAACGGGCATTGGCATTTGTCTATTTATGTCTACAATAGCCTAGAGAAATCGTATTTTCTCGGGCAATCTTAAGGGCCAAAGTCACCATTCACTGACCTGCAGGTCGATCATTGAGACCTACCTTGTGGCCGAAATTTCCCTCACATTGGCTCTATATTGTGTCAATCTGAAGCGATATCTGGCTACCTATAATAAGCTAACGTTTGATAAAGAGCACTTTTTTCTAAAACCTGATCCCAAAATTTACTCTGTTACGCTAATCAAAGTGTGATACTCTTTAAATGCATGTTCCCACAAGACACATATTTTAGAGTGTATCCTATCTAGGGGATAGTAGTATGACACTAACCACTGCTAACGTAAATCTAAGAAACTGGATTTGAGGGAGTTTGGCTACGTGCTAGAACAATATACATCTAAATATATTATTTTGATACTAAAGCAAAGTTCCAGCAATTCAGTCCGAAGTTGTGGCGAAATAATCATCCTCCGATTCAGTAAAAAGCTATCATACAAATGAATCCTATAGAAAATACAATACTACTTGTGGCTGACCAATATATCTTAAGCTCTCCTTTATGATATTGTTACTGAATTTTAGGTTCAGAAAAAGAAGATGCCGCCTGCTTTCAAGGGTACTGCAGAAACTGTAAGTACTTGTAACATGTACTGTTTGATGATTGTAAAACTTAAAAGTCATAATCTAATTTCCTCACTTGTTCTTGCAATTTGGTCCTTAAGGGCCGCTGGTGTATTAATGCCCTATTAATGTACTAGCCCAAGAGATGATGGCTTTGGTTTGAGGCCCGGAGCCACTAGTACTTGGGTAGTGTCCGCAATGTACCATGCCCTGTACATAGATTAATTGTTCCACAAAGACCGATGATAATATAAATATTCAAATTTTAACAACTCTTAATGGACACCTTCCATGGTAGGAATTTCAGCTGATTAAGCCCATACGTTTCCTATATGGCACAAACTCTCGAGTTATGCAGTTTTGGGTATTTCTGGCCCATTTCAGCATCATGCCCCTACAGCATACTAACCTTTGCATCATTTTTTTCAAATCTTTGGTATATGTGAGAAAACATCCTAAACTTTGGGGAATTTTCTGGCCCCCAAAGCCCAAAAAAAACACGTCAAAAAAGCTAAAAATGACATGTTTTACTTGTCTCTCATGTCTACTGAGGCAACAACAGCCCATCCCAAATATCATTTTGTATGAGGCCTATGGTGAAGTCCATTAATTCATTAGGTTTTCCCTTGATATGTACCGTATTTTTTTTCCTACAGCCATTTAACTGTGTATGTTTAGCAAAATTGTCAAAAGTTCTTTCATTTTGATACCCTTAGTGGGGGGTCGGGGGCGTTGGCTTTTTATGGAAAAATATTCGATAAAGAAGATCAACAAAGTATGTCTTGTACCTAGGATTGAGATGTAACCATTGTGTCTTTTGCCAAAAGAGGAGCATAATTTATATGTATTGTGATACTTTATTTCAGTCCCAGGGTCACCCTCTTATTTTGGTCCTGTAGTCACTTACCTAGCTAATGATAATAAAACCTGCACAGAACTGTTAATATCCTACCCACCCCCTTTAATGCTCTAAATAAAAAATCTGATGATTCCACTAATTTAACCTACATTTATACAATACTTTATTTCTGTACCCGAGTCACCCAGGTGACTCCAGGACCGAAATAAGACGGTGAAATAGCAGACATCTAGGCCAGTACTACGTCAAGTAGGTTCATCAAGGGATCCTACTGGTCCATATTTCCTGAAGTACATACCATCAGGACATTGTAGAGTAATTTTGACAACTAATTGAGCCATTTTGAGTGAACTAGGGTAAAGTTGAGAGATGTCGTTGAAACTTTTATATTTTTATTAAATTTATGTGCAAAATTCACTGGGCTGTATCTCAAAAACTATCTTTCGGAGGGTATTCATTCTTGGTATTCCTTCAGATATAATTTTGTTGTCCCAGTTTGTTAACAAAATTATTAGTTGCTGTGATGTATTTTAAGAGAAAGTGTACATATTCACCTTATTTTCGTCCCGGAGTCACCCAAAAACAGACAATTGAGTTAACGAGGCAATTAAAACTGAACTGCTAGAGTTAAAAAGGTATCAAAAAGTGTTCCAAGCAGCCAAGATATATACCTTTCAATATAATAAACCTGTTCAAACATTAAGAAATTTCTGATTTGTCCCTCCTTAGCCCCCAACCTACATAACTCTGGAGTCTGGGCCATTATACAACTTCGGCCGATTAGAGCCCAGTGGACGGTGGCCATAGGGTTGTGGAGATGTATCAATCAACTTCTTTTTATCATTCAACTAAATGTGTTTGACAAAATCTTCTTTTACAGTCTGTGATCGTAAGTACTTTATTGAATTCTTTTACATATTTGAAATGTCACGGCCAGATTGGGAGATCTCCCATATGTAAAAGCCTCCAACATTGCTCTTATCTAACACAGATGTCCATACAGGTCCTGATCTATAATTTCTCTTTCGTGTTAAAACACAGTTCCTGCTTGGTTCTACTAATTGATGTTTCATTTGTAAAATAATAATGTGTACTTAGTGCCATTAACCCTAACATAAAACTATTGTATTTACTTAATTTACTCACTCTAGAACAATTATCGCTTGACTTTGTTCTCTTTGGTTTTGCTTAAAAGCGCCCCATGTAGTGATTGAAGCCAAATAAAATAATCAAAACTCAAAATCAGCTACACACTATAATTAACCTCACTTTATATAAAGGGGCTACTTTGAAAGCGTGAAACTGTTTAGTACATCGCTTTAAGCAGCTAACAGGATGTGCCTTGTTATGTTACAGCTAATGCCGCATCACAATGTAAGTATGACATGAGAAACCTTGTCTAGATATGACTGAACATTGTAAGCAATAGCTTTGTTTAATGCATGACCAATCAAAGAGTGATAGCTGAACTATGATATCTACAATAGGACTGTGAGATACATAGATAACATTTATTCATTTGGATTTCGTTAGCATTTATACTGATGAAGCATTCTGTTCACCGGGACTGCTCAATATCGATTGTTGATTGCTTCATAACACTATTGGCTGCCTCTCACGAGATTGGGCCAATGTAACGGTCTTTGACGGGGTGCCATCTTTGACTGGGTGCCAACTTTGACTGGGTGCCATTTTTGCCGGGTGCCATCTTTGACTGGGTGCCATCTTTGACCGACCTGATAGAAAGGTTTTATTTAAGGCAGATGAAGATATAAAAGGCCTGAAAAGGTAAATGGATTAGTAATTAGTAGCCCATGCATTTATATCTTCATCTGCCCTAAAAAATGTTTTCTATCAAGCCGGTCAAAGATGGCATCCAATCAAAGATGGGACCCGGTCAAAGATGGCACCCGGTCAAAGACGATAACATTGTCCCGACTTTGTGAGACACTGCATATTGCTACTGCGGATTTGACAGTCATAATACCTGTGTCACATGTCGCTATTCATGTAACATTTGCTTATCTCCAACTGTGATTGGTCTCATTGAAACCAACATTTCAATGGAGGACAGGATGATAATTGCTTTCTTTATCTGAATGACACTTTGTATGAGAAGTAAACAACTAGATATTATCCTACAGCATTTAAAGAAACTATAAATTAATAACTATCAATCAACGTCGGTAAATGACTATGTCTGAATTAAATATCAACATAGTTTTTACGACCCGCAGACCCTTTAAATCAATTTTTATGACAGTTCTGATACACTTAGCCTGATTAGAAAAGTAAGTAAATCTGGATTATATTTTAGGTCAGGCCGGTTATGAGTGTGATACAGGTAAGTGGGAGTTTTGACAAATATTCAGCTCTTCATGATAAGTGATTATGGTTGTTGCTAAAGATGACATGTAAATAATATATCACCTTGGGCTCCACTACCCGATTTTTTGGGTAATTCTCATGATCCGATCATACAATTCTATACCATTTGCTGAGGGATAAACAGAGGCATATTTTCTAAATTGTGCATAGATTTGCCGGTTAGAGCCACGTGGACAGTGGGACACCAGACAAACAGAAATCAAATACGTATGAGATCAGGAGTCAAACCTTATATTCAAAATTGGGACCTAAATTATGACCTAAATAATGTTACATAGCCTTAGCAATTCTATTTTCCACATTGCTTATAAACAAACAAAAAAAAATCATTTGTAAACATAGCTCCTATCTACTGTATATCATTTCATGGTACATGTACATAACTGAGAACAAAATCGAATACTGGAGCCCCACTTATATACTATGAAATCCTATTCCCATTGAATTATATTCTGCGTCATATCTAGGTCCATACATTAGATCTCTGAGTGCACTTTTTGAAGACGAAGGTTCTCATGAAAACAACAGTACAGTGGTTGAATAGATTTTTTACTGCTTTGTGAAAACTTTCAAACTCAGATATCGTTTACAGTCGCATATTATACATTATCATTTAAGATGACACTTTCATGAATAAAAAGTTGCTTCTTCTCTCAAAAGCTGATGGCTGGCCGAGATGCCGAGGTAAGTATGGTAACAAATACGGCAATTCTTGATTATTTTGATACGCAAGTCCAGCAGAAATGGCGCCTAAGTCCAGTTCAGGGGAACGAACCTTATGGGCATGTTTTTTCTTCTAAATAGACAGCAATCAAACTCAAGCTGTATTCCATCTTGCGCCACAGGCATCCCTGCACCTAATCCTTTCAAGAATTTAGCGTCACAGGCCCATTAAACCATCAAAATAACCATGAAACTAAGAATTATTGGAAAATTTCACAGAAATCAACAAATTTTCATTTTCGTTGCCTAAGGAAGTGTTCATTATTTAAAATCTTATTAATTACAGGGGGCGTTGGTGAGATTTCTCACGGAGGGGTGACAAATCTTTAGAAGTAACATCAATCTAGGTTCAATCTAACGCCCTATGCCTACCTGCATCTAATCCGTGCAATAATTTAGCTCTGTAATCCCACTTTACCATTAAAAGTAAGCCACGATTGATAGCAGAACGATGTATCGACTCCATGATGCGTCGTCATGGTCAAAATACTTGGCCAATCAAATCACTTGTTACAAATAGCGCATGAATACACCATGGCAAGATGCAAAATAGCCCAACTTTGGATATTAAACAAACGGGGATTCGGAGCAGAGCCCCCGAATTCACAAATTATCTATATTGTCCAATTGAGATAAGGCATTTTCAGTTGAATTGTAAAAGATCGGGGGCTCTGCCCCCACACCCCCACTTTTTTTCTTCAAAAGAAGTTCCTCCCCACCAACAGGAACAGGAAGGGGATGAGACTCGTTTTCTGTTTTATCACTGCAATTTATTTGATAACTCAATGTTATTTTGTTATCCAAACTTTGAAATGGTATAGATCGATACTCTAAACCCTGTTCTACCTGGTGAGTGCAATCTTGAATCTCGATCTATTTTATTTAGATCGATTCTAAACATTTTTGAATCGACTCTTGGTCATTCCCCTGAAATGCACTTAGGCCGGAATGGCTGTAGTTGGATTCATAGCCATAATATAGTCGTTCATTTTGTGATAGATTCATTACTTCATATGTTCTCTGCCTATCGGATACAAATACATGTTTTAAGCCATCTTTGAGCGTTGTATCACTTTGGGTGTATGATGTATGGTAACCGAAAAGAACATAATAATTTCTGACTACAGAAAGCATCATTTCCAACATTCACATAGATTTGTTGAAGGTTTGAGGACCAGGGTGCACATGTATGCAACATAATATAGATATAAACATCTAGATATGGATATAAAATATGCACTTTGCTGCTAGATACCTGGTTACAACATCCTCCCAGCACAATGACACCCTGCTCATATCCTTTTATTTCAGTACCACTGTTTACTTTCTGATTCCTCTGTCTGTAGACGTCTTTACATACATGCATGATTAGTTAATCATATCATTGTTTCTCTATTATCTTTTTAATGATTATAGCAAGACCGAACAAACGTAAGTATGATGCTAAACGGAAATTTAAGTTTTTCAAGTTAATTCCTTTTATATCAAATATTAAATGCAGCCACTGTTAAGTTGGTGCCGAAAATTATGGACTAATAGTATTGACCTGTACTGTTATACACTGTCCAGTCCAATCTATAAGAGCTCCTTCCTCATGACCAGATGATACGCACTGTCATCCGATTTGGTACTTTCCCTCAGGCTCATTATTGAGTGGGTGATTAATTTTGATATTGAATGACGACTTTTTGATTACAATAACTTACCAAATTTATCTTAAACCCCAGGTTCAAGTGATGCGCAGACGCTTCTAAGCAGTCTTAAGTCACTGGTAAGTCTTTTGGTAATGTAATCTTGTATTTACGGTGTCTTAAATTAAGAAAGAATTTATGTGCGCACCAACAAGGTTGGGGCTGGGTCCCTTCCATGAGAGGTTTTGCATATAGACTCTCTTATCTCTTGATTGCGTACGAAGGTTTCAAGGACTAGTGCTGTGTTTTCCGATTTATAGGGGAAATGTACTTTTATATAAGCCCCTTACAAAATATACAGCAACTCTTTAAGTCATCTAATATGAAACACAAACATGAATGCAAATGCGATGCATATTCTGCTTGTCATTTATTTCTATTTCTTTCTTTCCGTTAATAGGTCAAGAAATGGAATTGAATGGACAACAGAACAGTAGTAACAGCTAGTTGGTCTACTTGACAGCAAACAAATGGACACATAACCGGCAACCACTAATTAATAGACAACAATATTGTACAACAGATACATTTTTTTAATGTTACAATCACCTAAATGTCTCGTTAAACGTGCACATGTAAATTTTGAAGCTAACTCAATAAGTTTATCATAAGTGATGGGGAATGAGTTGTAAATACTGAAGTGATATTGAATATGATTAATTTAGAGCTGCATGTTTTGAATTAAGGAGGGAGGAGGTGGTACTCAACTTCTGGCAAACGAGCCCTTGGGCGATCATCCGACACTGTTCATTAAAATCGAGCGAACCGCAGCCAGTTTGTCAGCAGTGGAATTCCCTCTTCAGAGTGAATCAATGCAACAGAAAATATATATATATATATATATATATATATATATATATATATATATATATATATATATATTTATTTGTATTTAAAATAAGAGTATGGTGCAGGAACCCCAATGATCTATCATTCTCAGAGGCATGGCTTTAGAAATTCTGTATAGAACTTTGATACTTTTCTCGTGATTAAAATATCTAATTGCATTAAAAATATTTGTGTCCGTCTTATTTGATATGATATTTGCTTTCATCAATTTTGGTCTTCCATGAGGTATACATTACACACAAGGGTAAAGGGGTCTATCTTCTGTTGATACCCTATTTTTTTTATTTCTTTAAGATACAAGATTCACTATGCTTAAGTATAGGTAGGGCCATATTCAATGCCCCCCCCCATTAAATACAATGTGGCCATATTCAATGGGCTAAGAAAAAACTCTTTCCTCCATTAAATAGCTTCAAATCAAAAAAATAAATGCAAATACCAATACCTGCGGCTTCATGGGATATGGCTCCAACCTCCACCCGTGAAATACGGCAGAGACGTTATCAATAGGCGTTGGCATTTGTCTATATATGTAGTAAATCCCTGTAGTTTTCATCAGTACACATATACCCGTCCCTCCTGATGAATTCTCTGTTCCGCTACTACTGCATAGATCAAGGGCCGCCTGTCATAAGCGAGCCCCATAAGGCTGTGTATCACCAAATCGATACAAGTCTATGATTGGATGCAATCTATGACTGGGTGCAAGAAAAAGGCTTATTTAGGGCAGATGTATAAAAAATTGAAATGAGATAGTAATATAACGTCTTAAAACATCCTAGCTATGTCTGCCCTGAATAAACCTTTCTTTCACCTAATCATATATTTTCAACTTGTATCGATTTGGTGAGACACAGATATAAACGATTGCAAGGAAATCAACCTTGGTTTATAAATTTATTGCTATCTATTAACAAGAAACATGTATCCATTAATAAAGAGAGCGATATAGCCGGCAAGGGGCAGAGCTTTCTTTTTTTGCCTGAATAGACTAGCGTCAAGCGACATGGAGATACATGGCCAGGAGCAAGACCCGTTCCTTATCTGGGACAGGTGACGCAGGCATGCTTAAAGTTAATCACAACCAGGCAACAAAGCCCTATCTTAATTGCGACAAGACCCATTTGGTGGGAGGCACGGAGAGACCCCCCCTCCCCCGTCTGCACTGTAAAACGATATCGTTCCTGAACACCAATATGCTGTAACTATACAGTACTTTGCCTGTAAATACCGCAAATACTCAGCTTCTCATGTCTACAGACAATGGCCTTCTGGTTGCCAACAACAAAGGCACCAGGGACCCTAGCTCCCCCAGGTGGGCAGGTGGTGAACTAGGTATGCACTTACTTCACCAGGGGAATATATCCCCATGTTCCCGCCCAATATTGGCGTCATATTTCTGTAGCTTTAGATGCAGGTTAACAGTTGCCTGCTGTGAAGCTACAGTACTTTAAATTTCACCTGTACTATGAAGGCATAAATCAGGATTTACAATAAATTCTTCTGTATAGTTACAGAAGATGTTGCAATAAACTTACACAAACATCTGTAAGATCAGTACATTGAATTGCTGTAAGCCTATAGCACAATCTACTGTCACACAGATTGCCTGCAATATTTGCTGTACAGGAAGAGTACTTACTTCTAACAGTGTAGGGCCCTATATATAATTCAACTACGTTCTAGATGTAGGTTCTGTGGGCAAAAAAAAACAATTATTAAATCCGAAAGTTCTCAACATTGAACATAATATTCAGAACCGTTAATTATATATAACAGGGATGCCAAATGTCCCATTTTTGGGGGAAGCACATAAAAGTTTAGATCTATATGGTGAAAAAAGTGTAATCTTCATAACCGATACCATAACGGCATCATAAGTGGCAATTATAAACCAAGTATGATCCTCTTTTCTAAAAGAAAAAAAGGCTTTTATGTTGAATGTTCATGTTTGGCAGTGGTACACTTTTCTAAACATCTTCTAACCGATAGGCTTCTAACCGAACCATGTGACCTTCGCCTTGCTCTGGTTCCTGGGCCAAGGCCAAGGCCAAAAAGAAAGTTTGTTTCATGTAACATGGGAAGAAAATGTAGGGTCGGGATTTAAAAGAAGATTTAAAACATTAATCTATTAGCCAACTTTTTTGAATACCCTATAATTGACCTGGTAAACATTTGAAATCTCTTCAAAAAAGCATAAAAAGAGTAGCGTCGGCCCTGTTTTGATAGGGTCAGTCTGGTGACCTGAAACAAACTTTTTTTGCCCAATGAATGCCCTGGATGCAGGATAAACCATAGTGAGTGATAACCACACACCTGGATACCTGGCTCCAGGGGTGTGGGGGCTGGGGAGTGGGGTTTGGGGCGGGGGGGGGGGGGGGGGGTTGTCACATGGTACACCTGGATGTTGTAAAGGGAAATCACCTCCCCTGGATCTAGGAAACATTATCTCTAGACCAATGCAGCAAGAAAGGGTGACTTTTTCATGATGTTGTGTTTCCATAGGTTTTAGCATAATCTTAATAACATTGTCTGTAATGGCTACATTTGTTAACATCTCATAATCAGGGGATTTGCAGGATAATCATCCTTTGAATAGTAATAGAATGCAAGCTTTTGAGGTCATAATTATGATTTTCTCTGTCACGCTTCAGAAATGTTCAAAAACTTTATCGACGACCTTTCTGAAAAATCACGCTTTCTTGCTGCATTGGTCTCTAGTGAGGATTGCCCAGCCTTTGTCTGGTCTGGAGGTTCACCGTTACTGATGCCCCCCCCCCACCATTACCTTAGTTTTAATTAACTAATATTCGATGATAAGTCAGTGAAGGTACGTGAAAGCATAATTATGACTGCAAACTGAAATCCTACCCTCAGTTTGGGAAGACAAATTATATTCAGTTGATATTCAGTTCCATACTCTTGCGATAATGACTAATAATGACCATTAAGGGGAGATTAATTTTAATGACATGATTCATGTCTAATACTCACTACACCACGTCTGGTGGCTTTTTCAGAACAGACTCGTCAGTTGTCCTATTGCGATTTTCGTCAATAAATTATTGCAATATTTGCAATTGAGGAGTATATTTGTAGCTGGCAAAATGTGGTATTTACATCAATTTTCTATAGATTTGTATAGGAAATCTTGTGATAGAAATTTTACTAGTGGTCATCAAATAGGTTTTGTCATGTCACCAGTTCCCTACAACCACGTCAGTTGTTCTGAATGAGCCTCCTGATGGTGTACGTGACGTTACTCACAAGTCATAGTCGTGACAATTATAAATAATTTATATTTTTATTAATTTAGAGAAGAGTGATTGCGTGTTGACGATAGACAAACAATTATGTTCATTATAAAAATAGAATCACGGTCATAGCCTCATATAAATAGCACAGGTGGCTGGTTTCTGTATACTAATCTATGGCCCTGAGCCGGGGGCATAGAGAGCCAGTGTGCCCTGGAGGCTCTTTCAGAACGGACTCGTCAGTCGTCATAATTGAATTTTCATCAAAATGTGGCACTAGTGTAGATTTGGATGCTGACAACCATGGCAAAAGTATGGATCACAAGTGGTCGTCAAATGCAATTTGGGATCATTTCAGAAACTATACATGTACCCATGTTTATGTATGTATAAATGCATGTTATTATATATGTTATGGATGTAAAATACATTTGATTTCCAAGCAAACATGAACAATTATGTACTTTGACTATTTCATCTTCTGAAAGACTTTTCACTAGTGGTAGTCAAACAGGTCTCTGCACGTCACCAGTTTCCTACGACATCGTCAGTTGATCTGAATGAGCCTCCTGGAGGCTCTTTCAGAATGGATTCGTCAGTCGTGAGAATAAAAAGTCCACTATGAACGCTACAGGACAGAATTTCCAGAAACTCATGGCGTGTTTTGAAAGAGCACCCTGACCATGGGGCATGTGTTTGTCCTGACTGCAGGACACCTCTATATTCCTGTGTAGCACCTACCACAGACGGGGAGAGCGGCTGTGCAGGTCTATTAATTATGTTAGAATTATAATATGATAATGTGCTCACCCCTCTGTTGTCATGATGCATAAATGCAGTTACTCGCCAGAGCTGCAGTAATGCATCATGGAAGCATATGTTTTAGTCGAAATGATGCATGAATGCCTTTAAAAGGAACCTGCCAGGGCTTCAATAATGCATCATGATGACTACGGGCATATCAAATTATAGCACTATGCTGTCATTAAAGGGTCATAGATCACAACGACATGTTCATGTGACGATATAATTGGTGCCTTATTAACCCTTTAAGGATTGCATAATGCATTAAATGCAGCCAGTGCACATGATGGACATGTGACAAACATGACAGACATATGACGAACATGACGGACATATATGACAGACTTGTAAACCCTTTGAGGATGACATACATACAGGAGAGGGGGTCCTTTGAACAGGGGGCTAACTGACACTGGGGCTATGTGTCTTGGGGCTATCTACCCTGGGGCCATATGTCTTGGGGCTATAGGTGCTAGGGCCAGATGCCCTATATCCAAAAACACTTCTGGTTTAAGATATAAAAACGTCCCGTCTAGTATGCCTGTTACCTACCTGGTTCTGGACCTTGTCATGCCAATTAACTCTGATGTCATCCCTTCCTACTTTCAATTTTGAGAATCATGTTATGTGGCCTCAGTTGCCGTCGTAGTTAGCTCATACTAATTACTAATAACTATACCCCTCCAAAGTCTTCTCTCCACAATGTTCATCCAGGGATGGACGCCCCCCTGTACACATGCTAAGTGTATCAATCCTGCTAACTGTAGTGACTACACTTAGTAGCCAACCATTCTACTGCTACCTATATCAGAGAACTGCTAACTGTATCAACTGTATCGAGGGAAACTAATGATTCTTCCCTTTCTAAGTGTATCAAGACTGGGCCTTCTTTCTTAAAGGGAAATTATTTCTTATTGGATTTTCAACGTAATGCATGAAAGTGTCTTAGTGCATTTTAGGCTGAAGATTTCATATATGGCAGAGTCTAAAACGACCTCATAAAGAACATATAAAGATGTAGTTAAGTCTTCGGATTTTGGGGAAAATATAACTTTTCCCAGAATATTGATCCTCTAACCCACTAAATTGCAATTCTGACTTGATGAATTCATTCCATACGTGAGAAAACATATATCTCACGTATTGAAATATATTCCTCTTGTTAATCTTTTCACATTTTCCTTCAAAAACCGCCAGCCTAGGGAATGAAAATGATAATGAAAATTCTGCTGAATAATGTGATGTCCATGGCTTTCATCATGAAGCGCTGGTCTCGTTTAAGAGCTATATGTTGGATACAATTGTCTTTAAAGGCTCGTTTTTGACTAAAGCCCGGATAATCATATGAGTCAATACCTGACAAAGGGTTACTCTCAATGTCTAGAAAAAGTCGAACACCTCGAAAACGTCCTTGTTCTGTATCAGTGCCATCCTAGGCCAATGTCAACTATCCAGAGGAAGTATTATACATATTTACAGACACATTTGTTGGCAAGCAACGATGACTGGCGACATCAACAAATTAGTCTCACATGGCAAATTAGTCATACATGGCATTAAAGGGTGAACGTATTAATTTTGAGTAATCACTCCCAGGGCCCCGCATGACATCCTTATTACGCCGTTTAATATTCCCAGTGGCCAACTTCCCGACCTGCCGCACCAGTGTTCTACACACACCAGTGCGGAAAGGACGTACACACGACTCCCTTAACTAATTGAGAATTAAAGCAGTGATTATCAACATGAAGTCGCTGCTCGCCCTCACCTGCCTCATGGCTATCTGCTTCGTGGCTACCAATGCCAAAGTCCTGGACACGCGTATGCTGCAGAAGATATTGCATCGAGTGGTGAGTTTGCTTCTTCTTTACTTTAATGAACAGACATTTTAAACAAAGAATCCCACTTTTCAAAGGGGACCGCCCATGGTAAATCAGGGGATCACGTGCAGATTTGGATGCATCGCTTGTCATAGATATGTTTAAACTGTCAATTTAACATCAACTTGACCGTATCTAATGGCTCTTCGCAATTGATCCGAATAAGAAGGAAACAAAACCTTTTTTTGGCGGCCCTTCCTCTGAACAGGATTATGGGATAATTAAGATGTTCTAAAACTTTCCGCATTTTAAAATAAAGCTAATCTTAAGAAGGCACTAAAGCATGGCCAAGTAGATGTATAATATAAAAGGTTTCAACATAGACGTGGCAAATACAGATGTGTTGAGAATAGGGAGTTGAGAAGTTCACTGTTACTCGTTAGTATAGCTGTGCCATGTGATGTATACTGTAGAGGACACACTTTTGGTTCCTAATATTAGACACTGTTCATATACAGACTCCGCTACTGAAAACTACACCCATTAGATATTGGGTTTGAATCTCCAACAGGCGCTTCAGGTAGTACCATTAATATTGGAATGCACCTAATAAACCTCCCCAAGCACCCAAGGGTTAGTAATGTAAATATAGGAATTACATTTCAAATAAGTTAGATAGATGGAGGAAATGATAGTAAAATATATGATGCATATGATTTTCTCCTTCTATGAACGTTCATTGAATGTTCTTTAATGTCAATAAACATCATAAATGAATGCTCCCTTTTTTCTGAACGTTCACAAATGTTCTCTGAACGTTTCTTGTTCGCTGGGTCACGTCACCATGGTTCGTCAAATGAAAAAAAGAATCCTTTTAAACTCTATTTTTCATTTCTCATTTCAGAAACGAGGGGGTACAAAACTATTTCCATATATACTGCTTTTAATTTTGTGCGGCCTTATATTATACACACATACGGAGAAGCAGTAGTTGCAAAAGGAGCCGATTTATCTTAAGTTCTCACTAACACATTAATGGAGCTTTTCTGTTTTATTCAACATGTATGCCTACTTTTATTGCAGGACCATGCACTATATTGCAATGTCACTAAAACTAGAAGTGGGTTCAACCATTTCCGGGCATCATGGGGGGCTCTACTGTCATTTACACTATGTGAGCAAAATAAAGACACACTCCTCTAGATATCATGCTGTTATATGTGACGAAACCTGGGAAATCGTAACATAAGGGGGGTATAGCCATATTTGCTCTAAACATGATATTTCAGGAGATATAGCTAAAAATGTGAATACTTAAGAAAAAATTACATTAGACTAACTTCTCCCAAGGAATCTTTTGAAGCTATTATTAAAATTCTATTTTCATTCTAAATTGGTCTTATTTGGAATGTAACAAGAACGATTTTAGCCATTTTTAGCCCATTTGTTGACATTCGGTTGCCATGGCAACCATCAATTCATTCTTTTGGAATAAAAATTATCCCTATCCAATTGCCCCATCCATGAGGATTTCAGAACTGAAAACAGAATGCCAATATTCCTACCAGATCCAGATCTATGTACAATAATATGCATTTATTGGTTTACTTTCTAATAATTATGATTTACATGGATTATTTGAGAATAGATTGATATATGATCACATTGCAGTCTATTCTGAAGCATCAAATTGTAGCTGAAGACATGAACTTGAATAAAGGTGTTTTCCCCTAATGTCACATTTTCCCACGTTTTGTCACATATTATGAGAGTATGTGGGGTATGATGATTTGAGATTATGCAGGAAATGTTTTTTTCCCAGGCACAAGGTAATGCAGTCTTCCTGCACCCTCATAAAAGTCTGCGTCATGGTCCCTAAAACCACCCTCACCTGAAAGTCAGGCAGTATTTATATATGCATGACAAGCACAGGTATTACATGCAGCACAGTAGTCAATAATACCGGTATAATGTCTAAATAGGCATTAATTACCCTAAATATAAAAATGGGTTACTCCTTTGCTGCTTAGAAATCTAAATGTTTGACTGCTTCAGAGTAGATCAAGGCCTACACTTGGGGTACCGGATGAAGCAGGATTTCTAGTACATGAACCAGATAGGAAAGTGCCAGCTAACTCAAATCATTAAATTGTATGAATGGAATTATTATTTTCAAGGTCCCCTATCGCGTTTCCTGTCTACTCATCAAGGCAAATTATACAACTCTGTATTTAAAAGAAAAATTGACATACAACGCACATACTCTTGTACAGTGTTTAGGCCTACCTATCAACAAGAGACACAATCCCGCCATTGTTTTCTATGCTAAAAGAGTGCATCTATAGACCAATAGCGATAAAATACAATGGAATTACATAGATTACACCAATTCATTGGCGCTGGTATACATCTAAATATAGCATCACCAAAGGGAAATTTTTAAAATATCATATTGTTATAATTCTTATTTGTATTGATGCGCCAAGCCATTAGGATGACAAAACTCTTTTAGTTTATTGTCTAGCATGTCTAGAGCCAACAGAACTTGAGATTCATCATCGAAAAATAGGGGAGTCTATTTGAGAAAATTCCTATAGGTACACCACCATCACATGGACCCCCTCCAAAGGTGTCAATGCAGCTCCGCCATCCACAGCTTTCACAGCTTGTTTGCGGGGCTTGTTTGCGGGGCTTGTTTGCGGGGCTTGGTCACGGGACTTGTTCACGGAAGGTGTGGGGAGGGACCTGGGGGTACAAATGCACTTGGGGCGGCCTCCCAACGTGAGAAAACATACCCTTACAAATGTGAAAATCCGCGGCTCTTAAAGTATACTTAGGCATTAAATTCATGTATGATTGGATAGGTATCAATGCCCTCTTTTAGATGTGTATATGAGATAATTTGTGCGGGGTAAATTTTCTGAAAACTATAAGGAATTGTGAGAAAGAAAACTTTATATAATCACAACTTTGCTCATGGTTTGTCTAATTAAACATGTCGGATATTAGTTTGTACCTAAATATGTCTCCTATATGACTATTGTATTACTGAGAGAATAAGACGTGAGGGGGGCTCACAATATGGAAAATAGGGAGGGAGTATCCCAGTCTCTTGAGAAAAAAACGGTCCATGTGTGCGTGTGTATTCAGTAGGCCCACGCATCCAACTGATAAGCACCACCAATTGGGGTAGCTACTAAATATGAGATAATGCGAACGTATCACTAGCTATATAACAATACCATGTCTATGTGATGCTGATGGCTGAAGGTATAGCACAGCCATATGTGTGTCCAGGGCGCACCCCATAGATATCATCATCATAGATACAGTTTACTGCTTCCTAAGGTCACGGAGAGGATTGAATAATTGTCGACATTTCACTTATTGGATATCTAATAATGGTGAGATGATCGATTAGAGTAATGTGACAGGCCGTGACATACTGGCCAGTGTTTTTTTTTATCGGGCGGGGGGTGGAAGGTGAAATACTGTGAACTTTGGTTAAACAATAAGGCTGTCGTTATCACCATTACATAAACAGCTATTCCTATGATTGAGGCCCTGAGTTAGAGGTTACTGAAATAAAGTTTAAACTGAAAGTGCGGTCATCCAACAACACAGGAAGTTTGGTCATGCTCTGATGAACATTCTGTTTCAAATTAGTTCCAAGACCTTGTTCCCAATACCTAGATACAGCAGGGACTGGAATGCCATGCACGTGGAAGAGATGGATTGCGGGTCGGACAGTGATGGGGTACTAAGGTCTGCCAATTTAAGGCAATTATGGGTGTTGACCCAGTATAGATTGCAACAGAATATAATTATTCCCCCACCACATTTCTCAGTAAGGTCTATACATTGAAAAAGATAATTATGCATTTCAAATACCCAAAGAGCCAAGTTGGTTCAACAATTAGGCTCAAATGCATCATGACCACAAAATAACCAGAAATAGATCCGACCTATCCCGGATGTTTGCTTAGTTGCTATGACGATGGAGGTAGCTTATAGTTTAGCAACATACATATACAAGAGAGGGGAGTCATTTTGGATGAAACTTGGACTCCATTCTGACTCAGTTTCTTTTCTCTGTGTAGATGGTAGATGAGCTGTGGATGAGTACACCGCCTGCAGTGGAATGGAGTGGCACCTTTAGCCTTTTGACCCAGGGCCTGTTTAATTAGCGGGCAAATTACTCATGAATACATCTAGTAAAGTTGCTTGTAGATTTTTTTTGTGGGTTTAATTTCTTTTAAATGAGGATATACATTACCCCAGAACTCAAAAAC
Organism: Harmothoe impar; assembly: GCA_947462335.1. NCBI lineage: Eukaryota > Metazoa > Annelida > Polychaeta > Phyllodocida > Polynoidae > Harmothoe > Harmothoe impar. The sequence goes on from OX381717.1 coordinate 27,388,839, forward strand.
AACTTATATTGCATCTTTGCTCATAACGTTCTAGCATCCTGCTTGCTTTTGCTGTAAACCTGAAGTTATGGTTGAACTTCAACAGCTGGTCATAAAATACAGTAAAAGACTGCTGGTTTACAAAAATTCTCAAGTTGTGTTCTTGGTGAAGCGTTTATATCCTAGTGTATATGCTGCTCATCATTCATTTGCATGGGTCCACGTGTATCCTCCTTTTGTCGTCTATCTACATTTTTACTAATTATCAAGATGATGATGCATGTTCCTCAGTGTTCTAGGACAAGTACCCCCAGACATCTACCCCCTGCCATTTACCCCAGTGGACATCTACCCCCTAGGACCTCTACTCTCCAGCCCTCCTGAACGTATACCCCCTACTTTTACCCCCTTAAGACTTTTACCGCCTATGGCATTCACCCCCTTGTCCAGGGGTTAAAAGTCCTAGGGGGTAGATGTCCAGTGGGGTAATTGGTAGGCCTAGATGTCCAGGAGGTAGATCTCTGGGGGGGGGGGGGGGGGTACTTGTCCTGACACCGTTCCCAAGACACTACTAGATGCGTTTGGAGGCTTAACCTATCGGTTTATCATTAATTACTTTTTGTCCATACTTCTGCTACCAAAATACATTTCATATTAAGTTTTTTTGAGTTTTCCATTGGAACGTTACTTTTGTCGATATAAACCAATTCAGGGTCGTGTTTTTTTTCGTTTTCCATTAGTTTACTTACCTCTATACTGCTTGTTACATTAAAATTTCTTGTCTTTCTTCAGATCCTGACGCAGAGTGTTCGGGAGAGGCTGCAGGTCACCGTAAGAAACCATTTCATTGAATATATAATTTTCTTAAGGTACTTAGAATCACATAAGATGTCAGTGTATATATAACAGGAGGACAATTGAAAGAAGGGAATGGTGAAAAAAAAAGTAAATTGTTATGTCCCATGTCACTATCTTTTATTTTTGCTCCTCTCCTATATATCAATAGGCCTTTGGATGGGTTAAGGGCTATAGCATTGATAGTGTAGGACATGCAGAGCACGAATGAGGTGTGAATCTCTGGCGTCCCATGTTGGGGGCATTTGTGTTAAATCCAGGCTGTCAACTGTAGGAGGGTGGGTGAGTGTAAATGTCCTTGTAGTGACATTTGTTCGCCAACCTGATGATCATTGCAAAGTCTTCTCGTGGATACTACACACAGAGAAGAAACGGCGTCAAAATCGAGCCAAGGTTGCCTCCAGAATGACTACCCTGTTCAGGGGAGTCCAGGTCGCACAAGGGAGCCCAGGTGACCTAAGGGAGTCACCTATAGAGCTATACGACTCCCCCCGGTGACTCCCTTAGGTCAGTCAGAGAGTCACCTAGGCTCCCTTATGCGATCTGGACTAGAGAGGGGAGTCATTCTGGAGGCAACCTGGGCTCCCTTTTGACGCTGTTTCTTTTCTCTGTGTAAAGTGTAGTCCCGTTTGAAGAGGGGCTGTACATATATGCCAAGCGCTGTTTGTCACTACAGTTGGGATATCAACTATTCAAGAAACAACAAGAACAACAATTAGGGCCTAAGTGTTTACCCAATGTATGTTTTATTTTAAAAAATCGTCACAGTAACAAGTCACACGATATGACCGCGCATAGAGGGAGTATTTCACTGATGTCAGTCGGAAGTACTTCCGTCATCCGATGAATGTCTATAATGTTAAACGTATGGGCGAATCTTGTCCAGGTTGCCTCCAGAATGACTCCCATCTCTATGGGAGCCCAGGTCTTTATAAATGTGGCTCCCTTAGGTGGGACAGGAAACTATGTGACTCCCTCACGTGACTCCTTTAGGTCAGGCGGGGAGTCATCTAAACTCCCTCGGGCAGCCTGGCCTCCCCTAAAAAAGGGAGTCATCCTGGAGGTAACCTGGACTCCCTTTTGACTCTGTTTCTTTTCTCTGTGTGGCATTCTCCCTTAAGATGCATGTATTGAAGATTGGAGCAATCACCTCTCTGTTCGATATATCAAAGCAGTGCTAGCTACAACCGAGTCGTAGCACACTCTATCTGTTCTCTACGAATTTGTATTTTATTGCTATATATTTAACCTGAAAAACCAGTAGACACTCACACTTGTTCCTACGTCTAATTCTCCTGCAAGCATACAAGTGAAGTTGGACGTGAATTTTACACCGACCTAAAGCACGCTTGAACTTACATGAATGTATGACTATTTATAAGTGGGCGAATGTAAAGATTATTTAATTTATTTTCAGCTTGTATGACTGATGACGAAAACGCTCGTAAGTGGAGGCATCTTCTTTACTACTGATCTTTGTTTCAGAGCAAACCATTCCTTTGTAAATATAGACGACTACAATTATGACCCTTGCATTTCATATTATTGCAAAATTTGAAGGAAAAATATTTGTATCTGTGATATAGTTCAAACCATAAGTAATACTTTGTCAGGACATCGTTAAAACTTTGTGGTTCAAACATCAAATTAAATACCGTAATACCACTATAATGGAGGATGCGATATGATAAGCACCTTGTTTGGATTAACATTAACTTTTTACATTTCTTATTTCAGCTGGTACATGTGACAGTGGTAAGTATACTACTATAATTATGTAAACAATTCCTTCAAGGAAAAATATCCAACCCCTGTCTTAGGCCAAGGTGGTTGCCAGCAACAGAGGGGTTTGTGGGAAACCCCTACGGAGTGTGGGAGGAACTAACTCCCACTAACTGACATTGGTTACATGAATCATATACCATCACTGATTACATATACTTACACAATATTGGACTCATATAAATGAACCTTTTACAAGTTACACATATTATCCAATTATTTGCTATCGGAATCACCACTTCCATTTAAAGTTACAATCAATAACATGATTTCTTTTTCCTTCAGACGAGGAATGTGAATGTAAGCATGGCACCTTATTATTATTTTAATGAAGCAAACTGTAACGAAACAGAATAGCCCCACTGGATCCTATAGTTACCGAAAACAAAGCGTCTACAGCAACGCAACTCCCTTTGCCCTGTAAAAAGTTGGTTGCCATTTTTGTAGGTATACAGTATCTTCTAGTATAAAGGGAAGTTAATTAGATGTCATCTTGATAATTTGACCCCCCGATATGAGTAAAGTGTTTTTTCAATATTATGACTGCATTTCTTATGTGATGTTATTTGGATGATGATACATGTATGTAGTCACAAATCAAAATCATTTACTACATGAACTCACTAATAATTATGTACGGTATACAAACCACGAGACTCTAAATCCGATCCTATTTTTGGAGGCAACCTTTGCAAGCTATTAAATAAGATCCAGCGTAATACAATCCTCTTTAATGCCAATAAACAATTCAACAACAATAGTCACTGTGTCATAGGAAAACAGCATCCTTTATGGATTAAGGCTGTTATATATCGCCCACTGATGACATTACCTAGTTGTTTGTAAATGTATACACCCATATCTTATTATTGATTTTACCTATGTGCTTCACAACGCTCTTTTTCAGACCATGATACATGTGAAAATGCAAGCGCCCAAGACGGTGATGGTAATAAAAAACACAATTTCACATTTTAAGATTGTTGTATTTTTAAAGTTATACAGAATTTGAAAAAAAACCCAGATAAATTGCTAAAGAAAAAAACCCCACGATTCTCAGGGCTCTTTTCATGTGTGCCATAACTAGCTATATACGAATAACTATGTAATGGCGGAAGCATAATATAAAATTTAAAAAGAAAACTGCCAAATTATATATGTAATTGTAAGTATGTCAACTCATACCCTACCTTTGTAACAAGCCCACATGGGGATAAATCAGTAATTTCAGAATTTCCTTGGCAATCCAACTGACTGTGACACTAATACACTAAAAAAGTAAACTTGTCCGCAGACTCTTTTAAGTGACAAGGATTATCAGGTCTTCTAGCTGCATTAGGCAGATAGAAGACCCACTTTTTGCCACCATTCGCCAGCCCAAAACCCGACGTTTGCCAGCTCCAGACTGAGCACTGCATAAGCATGATGTTTGAATGCAGGCTTGGCAAATAGAATTGTCAGGGCTACATTCATACATCAAGCTAACGAAAGGTTATAAAGCAGATTTATAGTAGTATGTGGCTGTTAAAATCTTTCAAAATCTAGGGTTGAGCCTTGGTTTTCTTGTAAGAGACCTTCATGGGTTGATAAATAAAGTTGTCAAGTGGTAAATGTCAACAATTATATGAGTCTGAGGATATAGGGCCTAACTTCAAGAAGATCTGCTCATGGGTTATATTTCTCCATAATTATGTAAAATATGCATATAAGGTTAAGGAACCCTCACCTATTTAAGGTTGCTGGGAAAAACTAACGTTGACAAAAAGTTTTTTGACATCACCATGTCAACCATCAAACAAAGTAACATTGATCAAAATGTTGATCAAATGTGGATTAGTGTTTATTTAGTAACCAGGTTGCACACGAAATGAGTGATAGTGATCTGACTTAAATAATTAGCACAAACTGAAATAAGTATGTTTACAGTAATCACTGATTATGACTGACAGTAAAGCTCATTTAATTACTTTGCAGACTGTACAACAGATAAAGGCGGTCGTAAGTTGAGTCATTTTCTTTTAACTGGGAGCTTCTTCTAGAACAAACCCGTTCGTTGTACCTATAACTATTATCATTTTGACCCTTGCATTGAATATCTTAATCTTAGTATGACAAAGAAACATACAGCTTCAAAGGTCTCTATTTCTGGACGAACTTAAGGAACCAGGAAAATAATGTTACGGAAAATGTCAACAAGATTACCTGCTTATCAAGACAAGATTGAAACTCAGTGATTCGTTATGTTTTATTTTCTATTTGCTTTAATATCTAATAATGTTTGCACGTCTGTTTTCTTTTCCCAGCTGGTAAATGCGAAGGTAAGTGTACTTTGACACTAGTACTACTTTTCTTAAAATGTAGACATCTTCCCTCAACATTTAAAAGAATTGAACCTGGTATTAGTTGTCGATAGTAGTATTTATTTTAATTAGAATTCACCATTTCCATTTGATATTTAACCAACTATTTTTCTGTCTCTTCCAGATGGCGAATGTGAAAGTAAGTGTGATACTTTGCTACGATTCACTATAGTAACCATCCATGGGAAAACCAGCCTTATTCACTCCTTGCACAAGGCTGGTTTTCCTGTGGATCATATAAAAAACCCTAGAGCAAACAAAAAAAAACATTGCTGAATAATGATGTGAAATAAATAACCATATGGCCCCATTTATGATATTACTCAGCTCTTTATACACACCAATGATGTGTCTTTTGTTTAGTTTAGCTTTTCTTTTCTGCAGGATACGAACAGTGTGATGCTTTGAGCGCAGGCGATGGTAAGAGAAGAAAAACTTTCTAAATTGTTGCTAGTTTGTATCATATAGGCTTGCATAAGAATACCATCAGTAAAACTCGCTTTTTACATTTGGGATTCATTGTGTTTAGCATAATTATAAAGGTATTCAGAACCAGTAAATTTAGACACAGAGTACATCACAGTAAATCCAACGGAAATATGCAAGCCCTAACCCAGTGGGCACAGGACATTGAATCAACATTGAAAACTGGTTGACAATGTTGATTCAATGTTGATCCAATGTTGATTCAACGTTGAACTGAAATTTGTGCCTACTGGGAAGCCCATTGCATTTACTGGGGTTTCCATATGAGCTTCAATGCTTAAGGTATAGGATTATCGTACGCAGGGTATAACAAATGTAAGACTTATCCTATTACTTTTCAGATTGCCTGACAAGAAGTGGTGATGGTAAGAGGGTACTCAATCATTTGAAAGTAAACCCTAATTACGAATAATTATCATTCTAACTCTTGCATTAAATACTTTTATATCATGAATGGAGAGCTACAATCAAACGTTTATAGTTGAAAAATTAAAGCAACACACATTAGGAATAATTTGCATGCAAACAACCTGTCACAATTAACATTGATCAAACCTGAACGCTTAAGATACAATATTCCTATCCAAGAATAAAGGTTTTGTTTTCTATATTTCTTCTCGCATGTTAAACACATATATGACATTTGATATCTGATATGCTTTCTATATCTCCAACTTCAGGCGGTGAATGTGTAAGTGTAATGGGTAAGTGTAATCTTATATTTCTGGTATTTGAAATTAAATATCCAACAGCAGTAAATATATCACAATGCACATTATATTGCTATGCAATATCAGATTTAATATCCCTCATGTTCAAAATACACATTTAAAATCATAGTTTTACATTTACTATTTTATATTGCATTCCAGATGCTGGAACAGCTGTACTTGAATGTACTGGTAAGCATAACAATTTGGCCTTATTGTGAGTTACTATATCCAATATTACTGTTGAAAGAAACATAACTTCAAAAAAGAGTTTTCCATCAAGAAATGGGGTATGCAGTAGGATCCTGAGGCATGTGAGTGTGAAATCATGAAATTTTAAATTTAAAGCTTGACCGTCATGGTCGAAGTGAGGCCAAAAGCACTTTTGGGCTGATAGCTCAGCTCTTACAGGCACAAGATGGTGGAATATCTTGTAGCTGGACAATGCTCATGGTCCCCTGTCCAAATACTGCTGCCCTCTGGTGGAACTGTTATTTTGGTCCATGTATGGAAAATGCTGAACTTATTCCCTGACTGCCCAGCTTTAATGCTTGACACTGAGTGTTTAAGGGAATACTAAATGGATAACCCAGCACGAGGGCTGGGGCATGGGGTGAGTAACTTAACCTTGAACTATTAACGCTACTGCTGGCTTCTCCATGTGTTTGATGTCACAGCAGCGTTGTTTTCCAGTTGTATAGCACTCATTTTGAGTGCTTGAACTGAATAACCATTGTTTAATCAGATATGATATTTGTAATAAAGAAAAGTTGTTGGTGTTTGTGTACTTAATTAATGCCTCATTAACCTTATTTACTTCAGATGATGAGTGCCTTATCAATAGCTTGAGCGCAGGAGACGGTGAGAAACTATTTTTCATAGAATATTACAATTAGGAATATTGCAATAAGGAATTAGATTTCTACGCCATCTAATATACTGAATCTGGGACCTGCTGGTGAGGCCGACAAAGGGTTTGTCTAATGAGCTCACAGCTGGACTGGATACCCAATGTCTTAGAGAAATTAGCAGGGCAATAAAAAGTGGGGTGGAGCTGGTGCTATCTTCAAGGGTGTCCATGAAGTCAGCCCAGAAGTTGATTACTAATTAGTGACTACATTATGATTGAAGCTTGTTTATTTGTATTTCAGCTTGTACAGACCCAGAGGGCGTGAGTAAGTAGAGCTCATTTTATATTCCTGGTTATATAATCCTATTTAAATTTATTGATATTTCAAAATCTCCTGGATCTCTTAAAATGTGTACATAGTAAATACATAGGGACAATAGTCACCTTGTCACTTTGTTTTGTATCACAACACATGACAATAAAAATATCTTAACGTGTTAGTATTTGAAAAGCAGCTGCACTTAAATATAGGAGGCCCGATCCCCTCCCCCCCTCATGACATATTTTAAGATCCAGATACTCCCAACGCTTATACAAGACAGGTTTTTATTCAACCTAAATAGTATGGACCATTTGTAAACAAAACTGAATATCCTAAATAGCTCCTGGAAGGAAAATAAATTAACAGTTGATGTTTGATCAAATTGCATTACTACAATTTCAGGTGGTGAATGCTTTTTGGGTGAGTAGTGTGCCACAGGTTTTTATTTAAGCCAAAAAATGTTTGTTTCAGGTCACCCGACTGACCATATCAAAACAGTGCCGACCCTACTTTTTTTTTTACTAAGTATGCAATTTTGAAGACATTTTTATATTTTGACACTATTTTTGGGTCAATTTCAGGTTTACAACGATTCTGAAAAAATGTTCCCGTTTTTACACTGTTTTGTTCAGTTTAAGGGTATTGTAGAGGGGGTGTAACCTGAAACAAACTTTTTTTAAATTTGGCCTTAACATGTCGATAGCTGTCATTATTTTATACATCACATTTGTTGCTTATATCCTACCTCTAATTACCGTAAAACCTTGGCTATAAGCCGACCTTGGCTATAAGCCGAATGTGAGTTTGGGAGTGAAAATTCGGCTTATAAACAAAGTGCTTGAAATTTGTTTTCACTATGTTTCTACATTATCAAAACCTCGCCTATAAGCCGAATGGGAGTTTAGGGCTTAAAATTCAGCTTATAGCTAATAAAAACGCCAAATAAAATTCGGCTTATAGCCGAGGTTTTACGGTATATATTTCTTCCATCTACCCTTTTCGCGACAGCTCGCTTGTAGTCGGCATGATGCACCAAAGCAGCCCTGGTAAATAACTCGGAGCTGCCTTGCTGCATCATGCTGACCCTTTAGAAGTGCATCAGGCTGACAAATGGCATAATACATCATGGCCACCATCTACAGCTATACAAGTATGCGACTAAAATGGCCATACATTTCTTATGTAAATTCAGTATATATATTGGCCGTATATTGCCGATTTACACTCTGCGGACGGTGGCCATTAACACACTGCATCCCTTAACCTTTTAAGGACAGATGTCGATAAAAGATGACATTTGTCGTCATAATGCACCAATGCAGCCCCGGAAAAATAACTCGCCGGTGCTGAATTAGTGCATGTATTTTGTATTTGAATATTTTTATTTGGCTGAAAAATCTTTGTACATTGGAGGTTTTTCATTAATGAGCCAACAGGGCACCCCCTGTCAGAGAGGATGTGATAGAAAAGTATGAAAAATAGAGTCTATCATCATGCCAACCTTTCAGAAGTGTCTCAACCCTGTAGGATCAGCATGATATTTGAATGCAGCACTGGGGAGTTACTCCCCATGCAGAGTTGCATTTATGCATCGTTAAGACCAAGGACCTGATGAACCAAGGCATCATATGCATTCTGTCCTTTAAGGGTTAAAGGGTTAAAACGTTACTTTTGTATCTTGGTGCAGACACTTCACATATTCCTGCAGAACTCGTCTGTGAAGGTGAGTATAACACTTCAGTACAAGCTCCTCAATACATAAGATATTATTGTTGGTGACTCACTCCTTACTTCAGACCCTTTTTCGTTTAGCTACTCTTCATCATCCCTTGTCTAATTCAAATCATGTAAACAGATAACGAGGAATGTGAAATCCAAAATCACACAAATACCAACTAGCATGAACTCTTATTATAATATCAATTTCTCAACAATAAACTCGATCGACTGTTATATTACATGCACTGTACATAAATTGTACTACTTTCACCTGTGTCATCTCCTATGACTGAGTCGAAGTGAGTGTGATTGTCCTATAGATTATGGCCAATAATCCATTTAAGTGTTTGTTTTCTTAAGTATTCGGCAACCTGCACTAGAACAGAGGAGGCTATAAAGCTCCGGATCTACCATTCATTGTTCAACGATAAATCAACAAGTATATTGTTAGCAAAATTAATTATACATTTGTAGTGGTAATAGAGTAATGCATGTAAACTTTAAAGTGGCTTTTTTTAGTAACATTTTAAAATGAGTATATTCGATTTTCATCAAAATCTTAATCCTACATAAAGATATACCATATGCTGTAAAAGTATATCATTAATGGGTTGGAATAGGTTGGGAGTATCCAGGGGCAAAGACAGCTCAGAAAGTGAGTGCTCTGGGGTCCGACTATGAAAATATACAGTGCATTTTCAATGGGGGAGGGAATAAAATTGTGCATAATTTTATTCCAAGATGATTTTATTCGGCCATAAAATCAAATTTGTGCAAAACAATAGGAAATGAAGGGAAATGGAATAGAGAGGAAAAGAAGTATTATTCGTGAACACTCTGATTAATTTTTAGGAAAATTTATGTTTGAGTTCCAATCATCGGATGTACTAACTTTAAGAGATAAATGCTTAGAACAATATCATTAAGAAGTTTTTGTGTAGTCATAATAGCTCCTGAAAGGTATCTACCCTTTTACATAGTTTAACCCCGTCACCAAGGTGACCACATGAGGTCTCAGTGAGGGTAATCCCGCACAAAACTGAGAGTCATATACGATTCTGGTCAGAAGTGAATACTGCAGGGGCACTGAATGGTCCATAATTAAGTTGGAAATGATGCCAATATTATGAAAACTTGTACACATGCTGCTGAATGTCTGCCAATTTCAATCAAATAATAGGAAAGGGATTCTCAGTGAGTTTATATTTTTTTCAAAGGCTAGATTGGGGATCAGTGAAAATGCAAATTATTCAGTGCAAATTCAGGCGGAATTCAGGTGGTTTTACGCTACAGACCAGTGCTCAAATTTTCCGTGGTGAGTAGCTAATTTTGGTTGGAAATGTTTTGTAGGAAAGATGTATCTTTTAGGTCAAGGGTGATTTTCAGAAATTGTAAATGTCCTGGTAGCTGTTATTGCGTTTTCCGCTATATTAAAATATATAGTAAAAGGATTTCCTTCGCTGAGACCTAAAGCAAAAGGGCTATTACCATGGAAAAGTTAAAAACCCGTCAGATTGATTTGTTTTTGCACTGGTTATCTACAGAATAATTACTTTTGCAAAATCTCATGGAATATTTATGACTAGGTCCTTGAAATGTGAAAAAAAGGAGGAAATTCACAAAAATATTATTGTCGGAGGGTCCCCGCAGCCGGGCCGCAAGTTGATTTCAGCTTATAGCCACTGGGGGTAATTCAAAGTAATTTGATATGTCTTATTTATTTTTACATTAATCATAATGACACAGGTATATCAAAATCATGTAGTATCTACAGTTTGTAACCAGTTAAGGGCATAGAGGGAGCAGGCGTTGATGACTTTTGAAGGCTCCACGGTGAGTATTTAGTTAGAGGCTGGTACTGTAAATGGCATATCTGCTACTACAAGGACAATCTCCACCGTATTTTTTTAAAGTGTACTTTCTAAAAATCATGAAGAACTGTAGAAAATCATGAGTCAATGGTCTTTCAATATACTCTAAAGAATCAGTCCTGGCATGACGTGCGAATAATGTCTATTTTTATGGTAATTTTCAGGTATTTTTCCATATTTTCCCATAATTTTTCCACCTTATGACCAGAAATCTAAAGTATTGGCACATGTATCACATAGAGATATTCTATGCAAAGATCCATGTTGGATTTGATGGTCCTAGAGGTACTCTTTGCTGTGAAAATAGCTAAAACATGGAGGAGGGGGCGCTCTCGGCCCAAAGCGGGAAATCAGGGTGATTTTGTCCAGGATTTTGTCCAGGAAACATCAGCTTATCTTGGTATACAGGAATCCAAGGGACATAAAACCTCAGGGCCTATCTATAAACATGTATTGGGTTATAAAAATCACAATTATAGACAATAGAAAGCCACATCCCACTTATAGTAGGTCTCAGTGAGGGTAATCCCGCACAAAACTGAGAGTCATATACGATTCTGGTCAGAAGTGAATACTGCAGGGGCACTGAATGGTCCATAATTAAGTTGGAAATGATGCCAATATTATGAAAACTTGTACACATGCTGCTGAATGTCTGCCAATTTCAATCAAATAATAGGAAAGGGATTCTCAGTGAGTTTATATTTTTTTCAAAGGCTAGATTGGGGATCAGTGAAAATGCAAATTATTCAGTGCAAATTCAGGCGGAATTCAGGTGGTTTTACGCTACAGACCAGTGCTCAAATTTTCCGTGGTGAGTAGCTAATTTTGGTTGGAAATGTTTTGTAGGAAAGATGTATCTTTTAGGTCAAGGGTGATTTTCAGAAATTGTAAATGTCCTGGTAGCTGTTATTGCGTTTTCCGCTATATTAAAATATATAGTAAAAGGATTTCCTTCGCTGAGACCATGATAGACACACGTTGCCCAACCCCCCCCCCCCCCGTTGGAACCATGGCACTGTGCTGCCCCCTGCACGTGGGGAATGGAACTACAAACAAGACCTGGATGGCAAACACAAGAGACCCCTGGTGCTAACAGCATGTACCTCTTAACTGCATAAAGGAGCAGATCTCGGCACCCCTTCAGCGATAGTCGGAGGGGAGCCGGGACAGATACTCAGCCCTATCTATAAGGGCGCTGGGGTTAAGTGTCTTCAAACACGCACAGCCTATGCTTTATTAGTAGATAACATATGCTTGATATGTTGTAGATACACAGGACTTGCTACATGAGTGTTTTAAGCCAAGGGCAGGGTAATTGTCCAAGGCACCAGCCATGGATAATTACCATCGCCCAAGGCTTATAACACTCATGCAGCTAGTCACATGTATCATATCTTACTTACACTCACAGTAGGAGAGGGTGCTTAGTGGCCCACGTCCACATACAGTCATGTATGTAAAGTACACTCAGCACATTTCTTTTGTTTTCTCAGCCAATTGTGGCGTAAAGATATCTACAGATAGGAGTAATGTACTGGAAACCCGCCTGGAATATAGCTGGGACTCCACTACCCGATGTTTTGGGTCATTCTCACAAACCGATCATATAGGTCTTTACAGTCTGATCAAGTCAAAACAAACACATATTTCCTTTCTATCACTGTGCATAGATCGGCCCATTAGAGCCCTTTGAATGGGAAAGCATCAGATAAATGAAAATCAAGCCTGTTCGATATGAGATCGGATGCCCAGATCGGCCTGAGATGCAAAATCGGGGCTTAAATCAGGAGCTAAATTGCATTGCATAGCCTTGGCAATTCTATTTTCCACATTGTTTATAAACATTGACATCATTTGTAAACATAGTTCCTGTCTACTGCTTATCATTGTCATGGTATATAACTGAGCCAGATTCGTGGGAATAGTCCCGATCTGAGAACAAAATCGGTTAGTGGAGCCCCACCTTATGGTGTAGCCATGCTCGATAGGCCCTAAGCTAATTGAGTTGGACTTTTCAGACAGTAGGGACAGTGATTAAATATTTAGTTATTATAGAAAAATAGTTACTGTTTGTATAATGTCTCATTAAACTTATCTACTTCAGTTGAGCAATGCATTTACGACAACTTGAGTGCAGGGGATGGTAAGAAAAGTTTTTAGATGATAATCATTAAGAATCAATATGAAATTCATATTTAACAGTTCCAGAGAAAGGGAAGGACCGTTGGTACTTATTTTTGGTATGTTTATTTACACAATCCCATATCAATTGACACGATCCCATGCAAATAGTAGTTATGTACGAAATATGATATGACTACCAGCTCCTTCTGGGACTGGGAGGTGGGCTATTTTGGGTGTTCCCTTAGAAGTTAAGCGTGCTTTTCATGACGAAGCTACAACTATATGTATTCCTAATTCCTGTTTATATGTGTATTCCAGCTTGTCTTCACGATGGCGTTGGTAAGTGGATTCGTTTGTTGATTACATACTCTAATTAGACATAGCATTTGCCATTTAATCCGCATTTTAGTATATCATAGGAAACATTCTTATTAGTAATATGAGATGATTGTATACTCTTTTGCACCACGTCAATATCATTTATTAGATAGGCCAACATGGTAATAACAGTATGCCCAACGTCCACGGTGGAAGGATGATGTGATATTTTGCATTTAAAGCATATCACCCCTCCGTCACGCCTATTTTGTGCCAGTACCACGTATGGACGCAAATGACACAGCAATTGTGGCGGCAGAGGGGCAATACAGTTTTAACGCAGATTATCATGTATTCCTGCCGCCATGGACTTAGGACTATATACAGTAGCTAAAAAAAAAGTGCAATTAAGTCAGCACTGGGGTGAAAAACAGAACTGAATAGATTGAATCACGTCTAATGATAACATGATTAAATTATTGATGAATCGTAACATCTGGATATATCATATTTCAGCTAGTACATGTGCATTGGGTAAGTGTTCTATGATCCGTTCTATGTAATAAGTGTAGTGAGATCCAACCAGGACCCACCTCCCACCCACATACAACTGCAGCAAGGTCCAACTGGAGTACCAGTTAAATACAAAATGCGTGCATTTCTGTTATTTCCTGGTCATTGATAAGAAGAAAGCAAGCATAATTCCCATGATACCATGTGATTATTAAGTCACTATCAGTCAGTCATCCTTTCAACTGAAATCTGTCGTGCTGTATTTAATAAACCGTTTAGTTTTCTCAAAACAGTTGTACTCATAGTTTAACCTTTCCTCTTTCATAAACAGTCGATGGAGTTCTGGAATGTCAGTGTGAGTATGACACTTAGTACTGTATACGTTGAAGTGTCCCAGCATGTTTAAACGTGTAGCATGAGGGATATCTTTCTTGTCAAGTCCGCCATCTTTGATCGCCGATTCTGTTGAATTCGCTGGACATTTCTTGAATGTATCTTCCCTGGAGAATACTAAATAATTTATTTAATTTGATAGACATTTACGGAATAATTTGTTATGTCTTTGCCGCCATAATGACCCATGTTTAGGCCGCAGAAAAAAACCCATGTTACTTTCTGGGTCCGGGTGGAGGTTGGAGGTTTAATATGTGGTTATAAATGTGGTTAGGGGCCTACTGTTTTACTGCCTATTTCATCTATGACATACCTTTCATGGGAATGCTTTGTCTGTAGAATGTATTTCTGAGGTGCAATGGAAAATTGAAGGAGTCACTTTCTACACTTTAACATACCGTTAGATAAGTAGAGTGAAAAGTGGTGCTATACCATAGGTATTTAAGATATAATTATAGTAATATATTCTATTGTTATGAATATTTTACAGAGGACATTGAGCGTCCCATCCTAAATAAACTCCAAAAGCTGGTGACTATACGTGTTTAGACTTTATTGTTTGCTTTAGGTCTCGTTGCTCAAGAGATTTTTCTTGGTAGTGGTGCATGGTAAAAGCTAGACTCTAAGGCCCATTTTCCATTAGCTGATTTAGGGGTGCTATCCATCGGTATACCCATCGATCAGTCAGGGAGCTGTCGTCAAGTCAATCGGTGGATATGCTATTAAATAAACAATGTGCAGGCTTATAGCATAGTCTCAAGTCAATAGGCCAATCGGCCATGATCGGTGGGTGTAGTGGGTATACCGACGGATAGCACCCCAAACTGACTAATGGAAAATGGCCTTATGGTAAGAGTGATGATGTCACTAAAACACAGCTGAACATGTGGGGCCGTTTTGTAGCTGCTATTGTAATAACACGGCGATTTTTAAGTTAATTACACTGTGCTTCGTTGATTAAAAAAATTAACCCCCGATCTTACCCTGTTCTCTTGGTATCATTCTTAATTTCCTATCTCTATAACATGTTCTTGTGTCATGCTGGCAAATAAAGCTACATGTGGCGGTAACATCTCAATTGTGGAATCTCTTTAACTTCTAGGCCTCAAACTAACATTCAATACAATGTACCACTGTATTGTACTTAATAATAGTAGTATATAATGCATAGTTCTAATTATGCATTTGTAAATTGTTTAAACTGTGTCAATGCACTACCAAGTCCACAACAGCTTGCTTTGTATTTCCGACGTGTTTAGTAGGGAATAAAGCCCCAATTCTACCGAAGTAATTCTCCCGGCAATAACATTCACCACTATGTTATTTCTCTAATAACTAGGCAAGGAAAAAGCCACAAATGGACGACAGGCCCGACCTACAAGCAACCACGGACGGGCCGACACAACAAACATAGACTTTACTTTTCTGAAGATTCCAACACTGGAGTGTTTTGCAGAACGAATTTGTTAGAGGAAAACATACACTAAAGTAATTAGCATAAGAAATGCTTTTAGAGGTAGTTTTTATAAAGAAAAAGAAAAGCCACTGTACACTGATAATAATAGCCCTGGAAATGTTAGTCACTACGGACTACGTTTCTATAGTCACGTGAACGTAGAAAAAACGGCTATACCTAGTTAGTCACCTATGTCTAATGTAAGTTAGTCATATAGTCAACCTATAGTCAGCCATTAAATCGGCTGATTGGGGCTATATAGTCAAGTGGCTATGAATTTAATGGTTTCATGGTCTAAAGTAGTCATTATGACTAATAGATAAAGTCAATCATGAGAAATAAGGGAAAGGCAGGTCAAGCTTTGTCCTGCTCTAGGATAGGATAAGGCAGGGCAGGGGAGGCTAGGATAGGGTAGGGAAAGGGACAGGCTAGGATAAGTCATGGCAGGGGACAGGCTAGGATATGTAGGGCAGGGGACAGGCTAGGATAAGGCAGGACAGGGGACAGGTTAGGATAAGACAGGGTAAGGGGGTTAGGATAGGGCCAGGCAAGGGACAAGCTGGGATAAGGCATGGCAGAGGACAGGCTAGGATAGGTAGAGCAATAGATACACCAGGATAAGGCAGGGCAATGAAGATGCTAGGATAAGGCAGGGCAGGTGACAGGCTAGGATAAGGCAGGCCAGGGGACAAGCTAAAATAAGGTATGGTGAGGGACAGGCTAGGATAAAGCAGGATAAAGCAGGCCAGGAGACAGGCTAGGATAAGGTAGGGCAATGAACATGCTAGGAGAAGGCATGGCAGGGGACAGGCTAGGATAGGCAGGCCAGGGGACAGGCAAGGATAGGGCAGGGCAGGGGACAGGTTAGGATAGGGCAGGGCTAGGGACAAGCTAGGATAGGACAGGGCAAGGGACAAGCTAGGATAAGGCAGGGCAGGTGACAGGCTAGGATTAAGCAGGATAGGGATAGGCTAGGATCAGGCATGGCAGGGGACAGACTAGAATAAGGCAGGCCAGGGGACAGGCTAGGATAAGGCAGGGCAAGGGACAGGCTAGGGTAGGGCAGGGCAAGGGACATGCTAGGATAAGGCATGGCAATGAACATGCTAGGATAAGGTAGGGCAGGTGACAGGCTAGGATAAGGCAGGCCAGGGGACAATCTTGAATAAGGCATGGCAAGGGACAGGCTAGTATCGGGCATGGCAGGGGACAGGCAAGGATAGGTAGAGCAGGGAAAAGGCTAGGATAAGGCAGGCCAGGGGACAGGCTAGGATAGGGCAGGACAGGGGACAGGTTAGGATAGGGCAGCCAGGGGACAAGCTAGAATAAGGCATGGCAAGGGACAGGCTAGGATAAAGCAGGCCAGGAGACAGGCTAGGATAAGGCAGGGCAATGAACATGCTAGGAGAAGGCATGGCAGGGGACAGGCTATGATAAGGCAGGGCAGGAGACAGGCTAGGATAAGGCAGACCATGGGACAGGCTAGGATAGGTAGAGCAGGGGACAGGCTAGGGTAGGGCAGGGCAAGGGACAGGCTAGGATAAGGCATGACAATGAACATGCTAGGATGAGGCAGGGCAGGTGACAGGCTAGGATAAGGCAGGCTAGAGGACAAGCTTGAATAAGGCATGGCAAGGGACAGGCTAGTATCAGGCATGGCAGGGGACAGGCTAGGATAGTTAGAGCAGGGGAAAGGCTAGGATAAGGCAGGCCAGGGGACAGGCTAGGACAGGGCAGGGCAGGGCAGGGCAGGGGACAGGTGAGGATAGGGCAGGGCAAGGGACAAGCTAGGATAGGGCAGGGCAAGGGACAAACTAGGAAAAGGCAGGGCAGGTGACAGGCTAGGATTAGGCAGGATAGGGATAGGCTAGGATCAGGCATGGCAAGGGACAGGCTAGGATAAGGCAGGGCAAGGGACAGGCTAGGATCAGGCATGGCAGGGGACAGGCTAGGGTAGGTAGAGCAGGGGAAAGGCTAGGATAGGGCAGGGCAAGGGACAGGCTAGGATAAGGCAGGGCAGGTGACAGGCTAGGATAAGGTAGGCTAGGGAACAGGCTAGGGGACAGGCTAGGATAAGGCAGGGTAGGGGACAGGCTAGGATAGGGCAGGGCATGTGACAGCTCCTGTGTAGGCCTATTATGCTCTGTTAGTCTAGACATAAACTGTTCATGTATTTCTATGTAATCAAACTTTGAACAAAATACCATGATTACTCTATCAAACATGAAAACTCATGCACCCTATAACATCTTAAGTTGTCATAGTCAACTGTAACATAACATTTAACAAGCAGGGATATCTATAGAACAGTGGTTTAGAAGAGGATGTGCCTACCTGAAGTCCATGGACCATTCAAATTTGAATTCTAACTGTTTCCTGTGCACACATTCCTGTGACATCATCAATTTGTGTGATCCAGATATAGTCACTACTGACTATCTTATGACTAATATGTGACTAAGTTGTATAGTCCCCTGACTACGGGGGTCAAAATATGGTGGTATAGTCACTACTGACTATAGGTATTATTATCAGTGTAGTAGGCCTCTAGATGTCCTCTTACTGTGAAATGTGTTATTGATAATGTAGATCTGAATGGAAGAACGTTGAATATGCACTTTAATATGATATTTCTATTATGTAGATCTTTTGTTAAATCAAATAGAATATGGATTCTATGAAGTTGAAAAATGATATATTTTGAGGACTGTTTTGATGAAAATTCTTGCATGATAAGTTTTGCAATACAGTTTAAAACAGCCCCCAAACTATCTCGTTACACTAGTGTTGCTGAAGAAAAAGTACATCAATTTCTTCTTGCTGAAGAAATAGAACATCAAGTTCTGCAAAACATCCCCGAGATATCCCTTTAAACTACACTGTAACTTTTAAGTAACTAGAGAAGTTGAACAATAAATACCGCTGTACATGAACTTCACATATACGTTACTACCCTCTTCCCTTTCGGGGATATTTCAGACATTTTTCAAAATGCTGTTAAGTTATGATATTAAAGAACATTTACTTTATTAACGCTGCCTTGTGTCGTTATCCCTGAATTAGATATTCAATTCTGATATTTAGAGAATTCACACAGGACGATTCTCACAAATAGCGAATCGTCCACTGTAAACCTAGCGTCTGACTGAATATTTAGTAGGTGATGTTAAGCTATGTTAATTAAGCAGGATAAATCGTGCAGACTTGAGAAATGAGTCCCAGATGAAATGAGTGGGAGAGGCATGTGATGGATGGAGAGGGGAAGAGGGAAATTATAAATCTAAAAAAATGGTGATGGGTGGGAGGGGGGGTGGTACACAAAACCAATGAACTAAATGTTTCATATATATGATTGTTCAAGGTCACCCCCCCCCCCCGGCTCCTTGCAGGGGCCTACTAATGAATGACTCGTCCCTGTCATACATTACCATTGGAAGGTGGGGATGGGGATACTACGTCGATAGAATGCCATCTAATTAATGCCTGTATAAGCGGCCATGTCAGTTCTTAGTTCGTGGATTCAGGCAGTGGCCAGACTCACAAACACCGTAATATGCCAGGAACAAGTGCGTGGACAGAGCCACATTCTCACGAGATAAATATTATAAGCTGTGTCATCTTTCAAGTGTTGATCTCGGGAACAGGCTCCCTGCAAGAAGGAACTAACTGAATTCAGTGCCTAGAAAAAAACCATATCCGCAGTATAGTCTTAAAAAGCATATTGCATGTAGTGTTAAAGCATATCCCCTGTTCTCTTACTGCTCTATCTGGGCTCTAGCCCTCTACACTGATAATCCTAGGCTCCCTATACGTCCAACCTCTCAGTCACTAGTGCCCAACCTAGTTAGTCATTTTTTGGATCCCTATACCACCAACCTAGATTAGTTATTATTGCCAGGTTGGTCACTACTGACCAACCCACCTTAGTCTTTTTAGTTCCAGGGGGAGCCACTGAGTGGTCATCACAGGTGGCCCCAACTAGTGGCATACAAATACAACACACCAATGATGGACCTAGGTTAGCCACTACTGACTGACCCCTTGGTCATTTTTGAATATAACTTTGCCATTGTGACTAACACTAATATGACCAACCTGGGTTAGTCTGTACTGACTAACCCTTTCAATCTATGGATTTTCAGTGTAGATGGCGCCAAAAGCTCTACCAATGGACTCATGAGGTGAACGTCTTAAACATAAATAGGTGAAGTTATAATGGTGTTATCAGATTTGGATTTGATTTTTGTCAAGGCACTGATTTCACTTAGTCCCAACATGTTTCGTAGTCTCGTTTCTTCGCTAGAGGCATGAGCTAGCTCTACATTTCCCCTCCTTGGAGAGTGTCTGTTTCCTCTGCTTGGTGCATTGGCAATGTGCCCATCTCCATGCAGTACTAGTGTCATGTCGCTATAGTTCCTGAGGTGCCCCTGCCTGACCCCAGGCACCTCATGGGTGACACAGCAGGGTGTGTGTGTGTGTGGGGGGGGGGGGGGGGGGGCTGTATATAGACATTCCCCATATATAATGCAGGAGTTAATATCTAATAACTGGAGGGTTGGTGGACTTTTGCAATAGGAAATAGATGTATTATGATTCTTCAGCCCCACCCCACCTCGGCCTCTGGAGGTCTATGAATGCTCCCCTCCTTGGGTGGAGGGGTCTTAATGATGTTGCCCACCACCAAGAGTTCAAGCAACGGCACTTTCGCGTAACATGTACCAGCGAAATTGGAAATTACCATATATGGGCATTCCCAGTGCCAAATATTGTACAACATTGAGTCACGCAAAAGTGCCCCACCCGCCTCTGGCTTTAATAAAAAAAATACTGATTCTCTGCAAGTGCTGTGATGGTTACTCACTGGTGGTAAGTGTATGTGCCGTTCCTGATCATGGGAACTAGTAGCATCGCTGATTATGGGGTTCCTTGGATGTGTTGAAAATGATAGTAAATTTATTATTTAAGAGTGTATAATGCGTCTGCTATAACGATGAAAATGTGATAGGTCTGACAGGTCCGTAGTGCTGTAGACTCATACCCAGTAGGTCCGCCATTTAAAATGTTGCTGGATGCGACTGTGATCACTGACAAGACACGCACTGACTGGTGCCTTCTCCCTCGTTAATAACATGGATGAGATGTGCTGTTTAGTATGATAAAATAACATTTTAATTTAGCCAAAAGTAGCACAACCCCTGACATGATCCAGTATCTATATTGAAACATCAGCTGTAAATACAGGTTTTCATGAAGGTGGTTCCATGCTATATTGAATAGGGGATGTGTACATGCCAGCAGACCTTAATCAATTTGGACAAGTGCAGCCATATGTTGTATTTACACTATTGGCGTATATGAAAAACGAATTGTAATTTGACTATATTGTGCCAATAAAAACATTTAAAACTGAAACTGAGTTGCGTACTTGTAAAATCTTTTGTGGGTGTCCCTCTTCGAACCCTCAAATAACTCTTTAAAGGCAAAATACAACTTTTGTGGTCTTGATACACCAGAGTGCCGGTGACAACTAGCAGGCTGCATGATGCATGCTAATCCATACGGTGGGCATGATGCATGCATGTATGATGCATTCATTACAAATTCAGATTTAATACATCATTACCAACAAGGGGCAGAGGATAACAAAGCACTACACCGTTTTTAATGAGTAAATTTCCCTTAGGCGACCTATCTAGACATTAGCATTTATTTTAACCTCTATACAGAAATACTCAAAATAAAAGGTATGGTATAGAGCGTATACGGTTCAGAGAGATCTCCACGATCCATGCATGCTACAGGTACACTGTGTGTGTTGGTTTAAGTGCCAAACACTGAAAGCTCTGAATGCAGAGTTCGGCAAATAAAAGGGTCTGCTCCAGGAGATTTGACTATAATTAGAACCAACTTGAAGTAGTGTTTTTACCGTTTTCGTTTCTCATTGTCTCGATTTTATTTGCCAATGTAATCTGAAATTATTTCTTTTTTTCCTGACTTTCTGTAGAGCTTTCCGTAAGGTGTGCATCCACCATGTCTGAGTTTAATAGAGAGAGAGGGCGGGGGGAGGGGGGCAAGGCTTTCTGAAACCTCGAGAGGGGCATCATAAAGGTCCCGCCTCTTTAGTAAAACTGTCTGCATATAAATACAACAGTTCGGGGGAGGAAAGCGGGGGGGGGGGGGGGTTCGCCGCCCTCGAGGCAGACATTATAGAAAATATTTTCCAATAATATTGGTGAACATGACAAGATACAACATTACATATTACCTCATAATCACCTGAGGAATAATAACAGCAAATCTACATGATTATAATGTATGATATCATATATGCGTCTCTGTGAAAACATGAAAGACTGGTCGCAGCATGTAGCTATTATACAGGTAGCCTATAGTCTAGGCTAATTACCCCTCTACGTCTTGGCATGGGTCATAGTCATAGACATTTCCCATAGACATACACACTTAACCTGTGGGATAGCACGCTCAGTACACTGCTTGCGCAGAATGTGTAAACGTATGGTTATGTGCTGTACTATACATTATATATATATATATATATATATATATATATATATATATATATATATATATATATATATATATATATATATATATATATACCGGTTCATAACATGACGTTAGTGTCTGTCAATATTGAATTCTAAACAGTACAATTTTAGATAGCCTTTAGTCATAGCGATAAAATAACTTCCCAATAGACCTGTGTCCATTATACGACAAGGAAAGTGGAATATATGGCCATTTTGACGTCCAGCAATATGTACATTTCTGGGAATATATTTTGTAGATATATTCTACTTTAACTGCAGGTATGCTGTGTCCACTAGGCATTATAAATTACTGCCCAGACTGCCCAGGGCAAACATGGACATGGTTTTACAATAGAATAAAGAGCATATATTTCAATTTCTGCACCAAAAATCAAACATGTTAGATATTCAAATGCCCACTTTTGACGTCCATTTTTGACCCCTGCATATTGCTCTCCCACTTTCGTATTTGAGAATTTTGTCGTCCAGCTGTGTCCACAGGGATACAAAACATATATTTCATATTTGTATTCAAATTCACGTTTTGATGGACGACAAACGACCTGATATATGCTAGTGGACACAGGCCTAATGCAATCTAAATCACAGGTTGGAACACACAACTAATGTTGTGGGCTACACATGTATACTATCATCATTTTTCATGTGTTGGGTTCTGGTACCGTCTATCGACCAAGCAAGTGGCAAGTAACTCCAAGGGTGAACCACAGTAGATATTCCCTGCGTCTTTATCTAGAAATGTCTGTGTGTATTTATTCATTCATTTCATTTCAAGTATCATTCATTTAACCGAAGACGACTTCATCGCACACCCTCTGTGAAAAGACCCTCCCCTGTACGGCCTTTAAAAACATCAAATTACCAATCATTTCAAATTAGGTATGCATTTCAATAGGCCTGTGTCCACTATACGACAAAGAGAGTGGAATATATGGTCGTTTTGACGTACAGAAATATGTACATATCTGGGAATATATTTTGTAGATATATTCTACTTTAACTGTAGGTATGCTGTGTCCACTAGGCGTTATAAATTGCTGCCCAGACTGCCCAGGGCAAACATGGACAAGGTTTTATAATAGAATAAAGAGCATATATTCCAATTTCTGCACTAAAAATCAAACATGTTAGATATTCAAATGCCCACTTTTGACGTCCATTTTTGACCCCTGCATATTGCTCTCCCACTTTTGTATTTGAGAATTTTGTCGTCCAGCTGTGTCCACAGGGACACAAAACATATATTTTGTATTTGTATTCAAATTCACGTTTTAACGGACGACAAACGGCCTCATATATGCTAGTGGACACAGGCCTATTGACGTAGTTACATGAATACAAATAAAATCGACTATTTCTGATCATCCAACACAATATAAATTAACCATTTAATGTCTTCTCAGAGCAGCATTTGTTTTGATTCAACACCAACTCGCTAGGACTGTATTTGTGTATCAATCCGACGCTGTAATGTACCAGTATGGCAAGCATGATGCACGAATGCAGCATTAGTGGGTTAATCCCCAGAGCGACATTTATGCATCATGAATACAAAGGACACAAGTAAAGCACATGCAACTCTTAAAGAGTTAAACTATCTGGTCGAGAGGATTCCACCACCATATGCACCCAGGGTAGCTATTCAGAGGGTGGTGCATGTTACTGGACAGGGTGCCAACAGTACAGCACTGAAGACCAGGCAGGGACTGTGGGAAAGCCCCTGTGGGGTGCATAGACCGTTAACCACCTTTGTATAGGTGTGCATATACGCCTTGGCATCAGACAAAGACACCGATAATTTCTGCACACGTAGACACATACTTGTGGTCTACTGTACACCATGGTAATGTACAGTAGCATAGAAAATGGGGCCCACGGCCAGGAGGGCGTCTACCCCTCCCCCAACCTCCAACCCCCCCCCCCCCCACCCCACCCCCCATTCAACAGGTTTAGACTGACTATATCTGGGCACCACAAATCGGCCAAGACCCTATGAAGAAAGTGCATAGGATGACATTAGGTTTTGAAATACAATAAATGAACGGCAGATCGCAAAGGATATCAGAATACCTTGACCCATTAAACGTTGCAAAATGCTCGAGACTTTGTGCGTAATTGTCACCATGATGCACAAGTGCATCGCTGGTGAAAACTTGGCCAGCTATGCGTCGGTGCATCATGCCGTCCTTTCAGAAGTGTATCAAGCGCATCTGAGGTAATCGCCATGGCTGCATTCAGCCATCACGACGACTATGTGGCCCTTAAAGATACATTCACCAGCTAATTGTTGTTGATTTTTTTCATTATGTTTCCATATACCATGTGTCTGTTAATCTATATGAGGAATTTGTAGTCTGTTATTTCTTTTTTAATCCATAAAAACGGCCACAATGGCATGCAAAATATAAAAGTGAGAGCCAACACAAATGAAAACCACTAAGAGGTGCATGAACAACCAAAACACATACTCTCGCAGTGAATTCATAGGTCTACCAATGAGCCCTCATTTCAGTATTTTATATAGACTTCATCGCAAATGGCTTTCCTATGATATATGGCCTGTCAATCGAGAAGGAAATTACAAATGGAAGTCTATATTGGGTTTATTTCATAACTTGATTTTGGGTCGAGTGAGGTGGTAATGTATCTTTAAATGTTCTTGCTTCAAATGATACAGTTGACAAGTCAAGCGTCTAGGGGGAGTGATGCGCTGTACTCTGTGGTTTAAACTCTGACTAGTATTAGAGAATTGGCCCTGAAAATGTATCTACCTACCGTCAACCTGCCAGGCGTTCTAGGGGCGTGACTGCAGTGCCGCAGTATGGGACTTTTGTCTCAGGTTTTATCCTTTTTATTCAAACCTTCAAAGGGCTTTAATGCGTCGTGTCCTTTATAGTCATTGCATAAGTGTAGCCAAGAGTGTAGCCAAGAATGATTCTGCCCCTGCACAGTTGACCGATGACTGACAGTAGTCCGGGCTTCAAATCAATGGTATGGTTTATAGGGTTAACCCTTTTTAGGCCACATAGTGCTATAATGCATTATGCCCTTGGTCGCCATGATGTATGAACGCTGCTTTGGCGATTCTCCTGGCTAGTCATTTTAAACATTATGGCGACAAAGGACATAATTTGATATAGCACTATTTGCAAGCTGGGTATGCTGTGAATCTCAGCGTTTCACTATAATTATCATAGATGCCGAGGGGTCCCCAGTCTAGTGGTTGGAGACACGCCTGGGGTACACCACACGAACCCTTTAAGGGCCGTATAGTGCTTTATTTAGTATGGGGGTGGACCCCTAAAATCGACATGGCGACATGACCTTTTCTTAAAATCGACAGGCGACATGGGGCTTAGTAACAAATGACAGTAGAAATGGAAATATATTGACAAGGGACATGGCCTTTTCTTAAAATCGACAGGCGACATGGAGCCTAGTGACAAATAATAGGAGAAATACAAAGATACTGACAAATGACATGAGCATTTATTAGAATCGACAGGCGACATGGGCACCCCCCATCTAGACCCCCTTTAATGTATCATGCCCACCGTCGTCATGGTGTATGATTGCAGCCTGATGCATGAATGAGTCGACCTGTGAGGGATGCATGTATGCATCATGACAACCAATTTCTAGTACCGTAAATTCCCGCGTATAACCCGCATCTCGCGTATAACCCGCACCCCCAACTTAGGAGAATCCTATAACCCGTTTCTGGGTTTGAAAACTTCTATTTTAGTACTGTTCTATAGTAATAAAAACCCTCGTATAACCCGCACCCTATATAGGCATGTTTGGTATCAAATGAAAGCTGAGGTTGATTCGCGTACAACCCGCGGGTAGTACGCGGGAATTTACGGTAGTCACAGACTGTTGAATCAGCGTTGTCAACTGGTTGATACAGCTACCCAACTCACCCATACATAAACCTAACCCTTTAAAGGTTGATGAACCAGTTTATAACGCTGTTTCAACGTAATGTGACCACGGGGAAGTACATCAAAGTACCACGAGCCAATACGATTTTAATGTGCATGTACATGTAAGAAAGGAAAAATTCCTGGAAATTAATACTTAGCATAGGAAAATGTGACATATGATTGCAGACCCTAATGATCATGAGACACTAGATGGCCCCCATAATAAGCAGAGTTAGGTGCCATGGTGATTATTCATTTTTACTGGAAATCGATTGCACCCCTCTAGCTCTACACGTTTTCCGACCAATTCCAACCACCCTGGAGCTGAGGGACGTAGTGTTCGCATGGTATCAGTCGCCAACTGGACAGTAATGTGGACGGGGGGGGGGGGGGCAGGACCTTCTCCGTGCGGGGTACATGCACCACTGAACACCTTTGGCAGTGGTGTGTATTCATTACTTGGCATGGCCCAAGGCACCGAGACGTTCTATACGCCTCCAGTATGTATGGGCCCTGTGAAGCTACAGACCAGCCTTCAGCTGCGTTAGTTTTAGAACAATACTATCATATCATGTACTTCGAGACTTATATTCACCCAACTCTCCCATACATTTATCAATTCACGTTAGTAAATTTCTCAATCTGATTGCAGGTAATAAATTCTCAATTTGATTTAGCTATGTGTAGACCACGAATATATGATATACCATAGATTATATGTACAGGAAATCCTGGGCACCTCACACCATGTAGAAAGGTACATACCAGCATACACACCAAAGCAAAGGCCTTATAATCATGTTCAAAGTTGTGCGCGCTTAGAAACTAAAAGCATATGCAACTTGCAGTATAGGCTGATAACTATGGGAATATCAATCGTGACATTACCTCAATTCCTGAACGTGATGAACTATGTGGATTGACATCTTGAACGTAATCGGTTTCATTTAATATTCTAAAAGAATAACGTGTATCCTTACCAACTACATATATATTCACCACATCGTGATAGCTCCTAATGGCCACCGTCCATCGGGGACTTTCACTAAGCCCATACATCTCCTACATAACGTGGGCTGATTACAGCCCAGTGGACGGTGGCCATCAGTGGTGTTGTGTTGTATGGGTGTCAGGAGTACATAGCACTATATTACTAAGGATAGAGCATGGACAGCGGAGTTATGCGCTATACTGAACACGGTTCTACCTGAGAATCCACATCTTGACATTGTACATGTAGACATATTATACACAATCATTCAGCTGTCCTATATTGTTATATATCTCTCAGGCTACTCTTTAAAGTGTATTACTTTGCTATAATTACCAAAGGGGATGACTGCGATAAATTTCAATCTTGTTGGAGGGATGGAGAAAATTCAGACTCTTCCAATGGACACAGAACATTGAATCAACATTGATAAATGGTTGTTAATGTTGATTCAATGTTGATGCAATTTGATTCAACATTGAATTTTATTTTGTACCCACTGGGCTGCGGGTGTGGTAACCGGGACAAAATTCATTTGGCACGCTTATCCTGTTGTTAATGTATTATGACCACTTCCTAAAAATCTATATCACAGTTAGAGATCTGAACATGTATAGCTCTCTAAAACTCGCTTAATCCCCCTGGCATTTCCATCATGATGGACAAACACATCAGGGGCAAGTTACTGTATTATAGGCCTGTGTCCACTAGGATTTATCAGACTGTTTTGTCGTCGAAAGACACGTTTTGGCGCCGACAAAACGGTCTTGTTAGCAACAAAACGTGTTTTTCGGTGGTAAAACAGTCTGATAAATCCTAGTGGACACAGGCCTAATGGTGCATCCCCCTATCCCAAAATCCGCCATGGCCTTGATAATATAATATAAACAATTCAAAGGCCCTACCTTTCCCACAAACTGGGGGCAGAGGGGGCTGAGCCCACAATATGAACTAAAGGGGCTTCTACTCTTTAGTACCACTCCAATATGAATATGCACCATAATACATCAACACCGATTCTTAACTCTTCCTTTACCACGCTCCACATAAAGACACCCCTCCCAAGACCAATTTTTTTCAGATGAAATTCAAATGGGATATTGGGATTTAGGGGATGGCCTCACCTTTTAGAAACTGAAAGAATTTTGTAAATATTCCAACTAGAAGTACATCTATGTCAAAAGTGAACAACATTGAATAACCAGAAAGTAAGATATCAAAATTGCCCTAAGTGTTCCAATTAGGGAGATATAGCCCTGTTTGAAATTAAATGAAGCTTAGTTCAGTGTATTATGTTACCATTGACACTAACATTTAGGCCAGTATGCATTAAAGTAGTCCTAATCTTTTGATACCATCTTTTTCAGAATGAAAAATTGAACAAACCCACTTTTCACCCCCTAAAAAATATTATTTGAATTTTTTTTCGTTTTATGCCTTAAATATGGCTCAAATCATATTGAAAATGAGTTGAATATCATCCAAGTTCAGATGCCCAGCATTTTTAAAATATTGGATGTATGTGCAAAAAGATTTGGATATGCAGAGACAATATGCCATAGACTACTCTAAGAAAAAATCATGGGATTCTACCAATTTTTAGGCAAACCACAGGGGGTAAAAAATCGGCCAAAATCGGCCGAAAATCGGCGAGTAACTCGCATAAATGCGTGTACGGTCCTGTACTGTAAACTCGCAATAATGCGTGTACGGTAAAGGAAGAGTTAAAGCTGTTTGGAGTGACCCCACATATCCATTGGTTACACCCCTGGAAAGTCCCTACATATTTTCTGCCCAATTTCAACCACCATGGAGGAAGATTACATGTATCAGTTTGAAGATTGAGGAGGGGCAGCAGAGGCTTTCAGTCAGTGCGGGGTACATGCACTACTAAACACCTTTAAGAATCGGTGTATATATACTCCCACTTTGGCATGGACCAGAGGCACTCAGCCATTCGTTACCATAGGGCATAGACAACTACCCAACTCACCCACACATTTTTCATTTCATTTTTAAAAACCTTTATCAAATCTCTGTATTTTTTAACCGCTGATTTGAAATTTACAATTCAGTATAGTTCTATATGGAACATGAATATAATAATATACTAAATTAATGCCATCTGCAAACCTGTACAGTGAATCCCGGGGTGTACATCAGGCCATACACACATGTATAATACACACCAAGACCCAGGCCGTAATCGGGTAATGGCTGTAAGTTCACCCCTCCTGAAAACCTGTACTACTGGTAGTAGCATCTACAACTTACCCCAAAATTTGAGATAAAAAACAGTATAGTGCAGTAGGCGATATACATTAGATTCTACATGATACAGATTTCACTTTTGATATAATTTTTGTAAAGTTTTGCTGTCTAATTGATGATTCACACCTTCATTCGGAAAGTCAGCGGTCATCATTAGTAATGCTTAGACCATCATGTTCAAATCAATTGAGGGTGTCATATCTCTGATGTGGCAAGGTCACGAGTTAACTAATCCCAAATGATGAAACTGTTATACACATGCCTTATCATGCAGAATAGTTATGTGTGAAATTAAAAGTTGGCAAATATAATGTGGTAACACGACACGGCAACTTAACCTTAGCAACATTCATGCATGCTGACCCCTTCTTAATTGTACACTAATGTACTGTAGCCGCCTTTAACGCCCTTTGAATGATTACCTATCTGATTGGATGCCAACTAGCCTTAACGACATAGTGTGAGGATATCCTAATTCAGGCATCGGGACATATCACATGGATTGACAAATTGGACAGTTTTTTCTTTTTTAAAGAGGGGATACTATTCTAAAGGAAAACTCTCTATATTACATGCTGAAAGACTTTCCTGACAGAGCACAACACTATAAGGATAGAGAAGGGCAAGTGAAGGTATACATACACGTATGTGGGTGTGGGTGGGTGTTAGGAGCGGGGGTTGGGAGGGGGGAGTGGGTCCCTGGTTTCTCTAAATGGCGCATGCACCACTGAACACGTTTCTACCTCAGAATACACACATGGACACCAACATGTCTGTGTTGGGCCACTTGTAGTCATACATAACTTAGAGTTATACAGTATAGTCCAGCTGTCTCATACATTGCCTATTTCACTTTTCAAACTGCATTATTCATCAGTATTGCAAGATCTGAAACTGTCTTCATAATTTGATTTACTTGATAGTAAGGCTTTGCCAATGCTCATAATGAGGTGTGCATAACATAATAATGCATTCACCCTTTAACCCGTTAAGGACCGCATAAGTATTTAAACTACTATGTCTTAAGTCGTCGGGCGGCATTCATGCATCATCTCGTCCCTTCCATGGTGTATACATCACATAAAGCTGGCATGAGGCTTGAATGCAACACTGGCGAGTTACCAGCCAGTGCTGCATTCGTGCATTATGGGGATAAAGGGCATAGCGCATTAGAAACAGCATGCAGTACTTAAAGGGTTCTAAGAACGGCATATCGCCTTAAAGCAAGATTATCTTGAGTTCCACTGTAGAGAAACAATCTTATGTTACTAGTATGGTATTTCCTGGCTCCCTGTATGTAGTCAGTTGAATGTGTACCCTATTCCTACATTGCTGATGCGTGCATATATGTGCCTCTACATGGGTACCCAGAATTTTGGCCGTGTCACTGCGTCACTTTTTATAGGAAACAGCGTGTCACTGCGTCACTTTTTAAGTATATAGGGACTCAGAGAAAAAACACTGCAGGTCGATTTTTATCTTAAAAATTTCTGTGTCCGTCGATTTTTAAAATGGCCGTGTCGCACGTGTCGATTTTTAAAAGGGCCGTGTCGCCGTGTCGCACGTGTCGATTTTTACCCATGTAGGGGCACATATATATATGTGTATTTATTTCTCAGGGTCATTGTACCCTTTTTGAATGTATCATATTCTTTAGAAAATCATCTTATGCAATAAAGATACGTTTTAAACTCAATGACAAGTAACTCGCAGACACTGCATTGATGCATCATGCTTACCATTAGGTGTCTGTACACTCCCAGAAGGTCAGCATGATGCAGCCCAGGGCATCATTACGAATAAGTACATAACATACTATGCGGCTTTTTTAAATGACATCATTGTATTAGTCCATTACGTAGCTTCATACTATGTTGTCACTCTACTACTTTCTACAAATACTCTATACATGGACATGTGAGCTCCCAACCATAGAAGAGGCCCCTTGATGTCTTTCAATAGTAGGCTTCGCCGACCAGAGCGGCTACAGGTTGTTCGTTTTGGAAGTCCTGATACATGTGATACAATTATTTGACCAGGTTCAAGAGACAGGCCTCTAGGCTACACCCTCAGAAAAGTGAGAGTCATTGTCGCTAAAATGTGTATATGTAAACGTATATGTATAACCATAAATAATAGACATATTTACAAAGAGCGAAGCTGTGTCCTAACCAACTATAATCATTTAGAGTGCCGTTTTATTGTGTAGGCCTATGTGTCAGAGTGTCTGGGTATAGTGTCTGCATGTATACGTGTGGAGGGTGTGTGTGAAAGGTGGGTGGGTTGGGGGGGGGGTCATTCTCTAGTCTCTAGAGGTTTACATGCACCACTGGCCACCTTTCTGTGTGAGAACTCACATATTGGCATGGCTCACATCCACCACGATCTTCTGTATACGTATGCACATTTAGGCTGTCATATACCTTTCTCTTTTCACCCAATTATAATATCTCAAAAGACATTCACATCGCCATGTAGATGTTTCTTCCCATATCAATTTTGACATTGCTGGATGAAATATAAAGAAGTGATGTGCATGTATCATAATGATTATTTTAATTATTTCATCACACAAAATAAATGAATAAAAGCATCTGAGTAGAAGCAAAGGAAGATGGTATAGATATAATGCTGGATCCACCTTAGAATAGTGACTATGATATGGTATGATAGGTTAATGATATTATTTCATTTTGTTACCTGCTATACACAATTTTAAAAATCGTCTCTCATCCTCACCTTATCCTTCATCATGACAAATAAAATTGTAATCACATCAAGATACGTATTGACATTTGTTATCATGACGGCATCATTCTTTATTATTTTAGTCAGCTAGAAATAACCATTCAAAAACGCCTGGACCTCAAGCCAGCTTTGCCAAGACTAGAGTCGGTTTCTGTTATTTGACATAAAATCTGTAAACCTTAATAAAAAACTTTTGCTAAAATGGTTTTATTCTCCTCAATAGAACAGTGTGGTATTCAGGTGTAGATCTACAACCACTTTACTGCATACCCTGGAGTGTCACCGTATTGTCAAGCTGCCAGCAGTACTACACTAGAGACCAAGCGGGGACTGTGGGGAAACTCTACCTTCACAATGAGGGGTGCTTCCTCCACTATATACATTTGTATTTGTGTCCGTATACATATACATCTTACTGGTTTATTCTTCTCCTTTTCTGCTGGTGCCATCTATACATTATTGCGTCGCTTAGTTGGTTTGCCTTAGATAAAACGTGGATGAATTTTGAAATCCATTTACTTATAACCATTGATTTAGATAGTTGATTTAAATATTTTTCATACCCATTTTCGTTTCCCATTTACCCCCACCCTCTTTCTTCCACTCTCGCTTCTACCCCCCCCCCCTTCTCTCTCAGCCGCTATCCTCCTATGTCTCCCTCCCTCTTCCCATGTCTCTCTCTCTGTCTTTCTCTGTCTTTGTCGCTGTCTCTGTCTCTCTGCTTGTCTCATATACTGCACAATGACGCACAGGAAGGAAAACTGTTTGGATGTAGAACTTCAGTTGTAAAGTAGAGGGATTTCATTATGATGCACACATGATATACACATGTATAATAAAGCATGACTATGATTACATACATATCATGACTACATGAAGGTATCTTAGTTGGATATATACTGTAGAAATAGAAGTACATATAAATCACCCATCTGGACCTGGTATACCTATATAATGCCTGTGCAAGCTATGTGACATTATACAGCTGTATGGTGGTGCTACAGTATGTGTTACGTCTCATGGTTGGATCCAGGGTATTAACCCTTTAATGACTGCATAGTTCTTCAATGCATTACGACATTTGCCGTCATTATGCAAGAATGCAGCCTTGGCGAGTAACCCACCAAGCATCATGCCAAACCTACCGAGTTGATACACTCCCTTAAGACTTGACAATGTAGACCAGAGCCCCTAACCCACCCCTCCAATCTGGATCAATCCTTTGTCCCAAGAAGTACCACAAATATCCTTACATACCTTTTTTCCAGGCCTCTATTGTCTCAGTCCCACACCGCTCACGCAACCATAAATGCACCCACTCTGCACAATGTTGCCAAAGCATAACACACTTATGATTTATTACCCCATTAACACACATATATTTCCCATCCCCCAATCCACCTGCAACCTATCATCCAAACACTATAAATAATGTGCGTTCCCACACCCAAAGATCAATCTTTCTCCCATCCCAAGACGGATCAGACAAGTCCAGGAATCCCAGAAGTTCTAGAGAAATAGCTGAGACTACGTCTTAAAGTATTCATCATCATGAAGTCGCTGCTCGTCCTGACCTGCCTGGTGGCTGTCTGCTTTGTGGCTACAGAAGCTGCAAGCATTGATACCCGGGCTCTGGAGAAACTGATTAATACACTGGTGAGTTAACTACCTTTATTGAAGCTGTTCAATGTTGCCCATAAATCTACAGAGATAGTGGTCTGTGGCTAGATCTCTTTATTTTTTTTAAAGCAAGTTAATCTCTTATGATATAAATGTATAATTGAAAGTTTGGAGTTCCATACTAAAATATTAAGTAGACTTTCTGATAATTCAGCAGTGTTCTCTAAACATGTGTGCCTTTGTCGGCTATTGGTTCACCTTTGTTAGAGGATACCTTTGCGTATTGCATCTCAGAGTGAGGTACTGCGCTTCATTATTTGCAAATGTAATTAGGGGAAGGTAAATCCCCGGGGACAGTCTCAAACCATGCATTTGGGTCCCAAAACACGGATAATCACACATTCTTAAAATTTCGGTGGAGTCATAGCGGGTAGTTAAACAGAAATAGGATACCTTCAAGAAGAGACTAATCCACCTTATTGGATCTGTTGTTGATGTTTTATGGCAGTAGGGGAAGATGGGGTAATACGGGCCATGGGGTAATAAGGGACACTCTCATTTCAGACTGATATTTCTTACTGAAAGGTAACACTAAGAACTCAATTTTGGTTTTATAATACAAGGTAGGCATCAGATCATATATATTGCAGCATTTATTGTGTTGTTGGCGGAATTATTATTTGAATTATACGCGGAAAATAAAATTGAATGTCTGGAATATTGAGGGCTGACATCTTGATTAGTAAAGCATAATTAGACACATCATCATTTATGTAAGCCCCTAGTTTGAGCAAAATGGTAATATTTTTTTCTGGTTTCAGGTGCTAAGGATAGAACACCCAATAGCTTATAAAATTAAATATGGTTTGGATATTTTCTGTGAAGTGTCTAGAAATTGACACCACTATTTGTGTGGTGTCCCGTATTACCCCAACCTCATTTTTCGATGGGGTAATACGGGTCAAAGGCAATCCCTATGGCAATTTGTATATATTTTTTCTACAAAAATGTTAAGCTATTAACCTTATTTAAACCTTCCACACGAAAGAGTGTCTTTGTAGAAACTACTTTTTTTCAAAATATCTAAATAAACTTAGTTCTTTGTGAGATTTTTTCATGTTTTAAATTTGCATATGGTCTTGCGTTGTGTGGTGGCCATTTTCCAAAATGGCGGCGAGAAACTACATGAAACTTCAAGGTCAATTTCAATATCAAGGACAATTCACAATTTTTGCAGTTTCTAGTGTGCATCTCAACATAGATGGTCGCAAAATAGCTTAAATTAAAGCTATATAGGAGCCCCATCTACTAGGTAAGGTTTTGGGTATATCATGACATCCTGGTTACCATGGAAACAATGTAAACACTCCATTTTTGACAAATTTTGCTAATTCTTTTATATTTTGACAAATTATGTCGAAAGGAATAGGCATATAGCACTGATTGAGGTAACAATTTAAAGTATCTTTATAATGTTTTGCGGCAGTATAAATCATCATATATTTTGTTATGGTACGTCAAAGGCTTCTCATTCAAAGAATTCCACCTATGCATGAAAGATATTTGGCCATTTTCACTGATGATTCCTATTCCGTTCCGTCTTACCTTACAATGGCGACCCGTATTACCCCACTGTGGGGTAATATGGGTCACAAAATCTTTGAAATTATTAACTGCAACCATTGTACTTTAGGGGGTTTGAGGAATTTTTTCCTCAACACAGTTAAATATAAAAGAGGAATGCTTAAAACGTAGGTAAAAAAATATTTTACTTATGGTCACCAGTAAGCCAGAAATTGCATGAAAACCCTTAGGTGTCCCGTATTCCCCCATCTTCCCCTATAGATACAGGGTTGTATGAGAACAAATGCCTTATAAATAGCTAAATCATAAGTATTTTACCAAGTATTTTACCAAGGACGACAACATTTTTCTTATATATTTTCTGATGTTAGCTGTAGCATTTTCTACTGAATTTTCTTGCCTGTGTATGTTTTATGTTGTTTGCTCAAGGTTAAACATTGCGAATGAGTGTCTCGATAAAAATAATCAATCATAAGTTAACAACAAATAACTCCCTATGAACCTTATAGAATAAAAAATATAATTCTAGAAATAGAAATGATGGCTACTCATTTCAGCTTAGAAGCATGTCTAATGTACCTGGATATCTAGCCGCTGTATGCAAAACATAGCACATATCTTTACAGGTAGGTGGTAATACCACACAATCACGTAAATGCTAGAGTAATTGGACTAAAACTGTGCTAACCTCTCATAGAACGGTTCATAGATGATGGACTAAGCCTCAGTAAATTTCCTTATTGCTTCCTATGCATATGATATGTGACACGGGAGCAATTCCTTTACAGGACATATTATCCGACTCAGGTACAAATACTTCCAAGTTATGTTTTCTTGCCTACATTTTCGATTCACACTCACCTTTTATCCATATATCACCATGCCCTACATAAGCACATTGCACACCTTTTATTATGGGCGGTATTAGCAGGGCAAGATATTGCTGCTTGTGGGACTTCATTGATTTGAAAGGGTTTCCTTATTATTGCATCATCGATTACTGTTGGTCCGTTAAGGCCAACACCCACAATGCGATCTATGGCTTGGAGCCCTCTGCATTCTATGCCCATTGCGTTCTAAGAGGCATGCTTATACTCCAAATCGCAAGGGTTCATAGATACTATTGCAAGTTTCAAATCCCACTGTTGCATGTTATATGGCACTGAACCTCTGCATATTGGACTGAATTGACTCTATTTACAAGGATGACATGTTTTATTTGGGGGGAGTTACTTTACAATAATTTTGGTGACGTTGGTCTTCTACCCTGGGATATCCATTAACATTATTATCTTACCTAATACATTATGTAGAACTAATTGTGGGCAGATTATATGTATATTATTCTTGAAAAATGGTCAGGAAATATTGTCTGTGTATCATCAGAAAAGGAGAGTAACCCCCTTACTTCTATATACAATGTGTGCATGATGAAATCGCAGAGATTTCCCTGTTAAGCAAGAAAAAATATCTAATTATTTAGATCTTAGTTTGGGCTCAATTCGCAACACATCTGTTGTAGTTACATCTGGGTCTTGTAGTTACATCTGTTGCGATTTAGAGGGCACCCTCCAAATCGCAACAGACTCTCAAATCGCAGAGATTTTACAGCATAGAACCCCTTGTGGGTGTTGGCCTTTAGCAAAATAATGGAATTTACCAACACATCACCCTGTTATACAGCCGTTAAGCCCGGGTGTGCACAGGCAGTTTTTCTAATAGGGTTTTCACCTGCAGGACATTTGGTCCAGTAGAATCTAAGAATCAATATAGGTCAAATCCCACAGGGCGATGTATGACGAGTAACCCTCTGCATTCTAGGCCTATTGCGTTCTAAGAGCCTTGCTTATACTCCAAATCGCAAGGGTTCTCACATCTTAGTGCAAGTTTCAAATCCCACTGTACACATGTACATAGGGTTCTATCTCTGCATTTTATCCTCAACTGTTGCATTTTGTTGTTATTGGTGGGGGAGTTACTTTACAATGTATTGCATTATTAGATCCTACACTATTAACCATGAAAGATATGAGAAGTGACCCCCCTTAATTTTGAAATGTTTGTAATATGTTGAAATCGCAGAGGTTTTCCTATTAAGCAAGGGAAAATATCTGATTATCTAGATCTTAGTTGTACCCAATTTGCAACAAATTCCTTGTAGTCATACCTCCCTCTTATAGTTACATCTGTTGCGAATTGGAGGGAGATCCCCAATTCGCAACAGATCCCCAATTCGCAGAGAGTTTCTAGTATAAATCGCCCTGTGGGATTTGGCCTTATCATGTTATGATATTGCAGGTCCGGCTTTATTTCTGCAGGCCTAGATATCTGGGGGCCATCTTTGCATTTGTGTTATTCTGTCTAGAAACCTTTCTAATGGCCACTTTTTTTGACCACTAGTTTGCCGCATATTTCTTACCAGGGAGGTGTTTCACAGCTATTGGCGGTGTTTAGCATGTTTTCAGAAATGCTGCACATGCCCCCACAACACCAAAAACATGCAAAGACAAATGTAAACAAGAATGAATACGAGAAATTTGCCCACCAAAGGGCGCCCTTTTAGTACTGTAACAGGGTAGTTGTATCGGGCTAATTTTGATGGTAGATGCAATTGTTCTGAGGGGCTTATTAGGGTAATTTGGATGTGCCAAAAACAGAAATGCCAGTTACCAAGGCAAAACTATGTTTCTTCTGTGTCAGACGGCCAAAAGCAAAATAGCCGCAAAGTCATCCCTCAGAAAAGTATAATTTAACATTTTATAGGAATGTGATAACCCAAATTGATGAACCTGTGCCAGACGATTGCTTTTAGCAACTTTTCTTTTATTTCAAGCTGTTCCTAGCAACCTGTAAGGGATTAAATCTTGTTAATTCGCTTGACAATGGCCCCATGCAGACCTGATGATTTTGAGATAGTCTACCCCCAAATAAATAAAGTACTACTGTAAATATATTTATATTCTTGGGTATACATTTTCGTAGAGGAGGCAAAAAAAAGAGACTAATTGTGGGCATTTATATCATACTGTAGTATACAGAAATTCTGCAGATTTTAAATTTACATGAATTCCCCGAGAATATAGCAAAAAAAAGTACCCCACAAAAATAAAGTATAACCACAATACTCATGTGCTGCTAACGTAAATGTCTGCCTAGTAATAGTCATTCTAAAATGATTATTTGCCTAGCAACCTTTGAGGGATAGGGGCTTTTGAGGGATAGGGACAAGCTAAAGGTATTTGTGACTTAGTAACTTCACATAGACCCTTTGTCTCAAACCATTTTGAGAGATAGGGGCCATTTAGCACATAGGGACTTCACCTATGTCGAACAGGCCAATTCTGAGGTATATTGGCCTTTTGAGGGATAGGGACCTTGTCATCCCACCCCTGGAACGTGTGTAGACTTCTTAATGCCACTCACCCATTCATGTTTACCTTACTGCCACATTACCTTTCTCATCCAGCCCCATACCCTTAACACCTAACTGCTCTACTTACCTGCTCCACTATATGCCCCTAAGTAGTCAATCGTAGTATTGTTAGTAGAATTGTTCATTTATTTATCCTTGCCCCCTCATGTTTTGCTTGTTGATATCTATACTCACTTATCATAGTATGGCTGCAGAATAATATGTTACTGCTAAAAGATGGTCGGCTTGATAAGTGTATTTTCTATTTTCAATATTTGTCTGATCCATCACAAATCATTTGACCTAAAATGAATAGGTTTGTTTCAGGTTACCTGACCCTATCTAGCAAACAGTGCCAACCAAAAAATCCCTTATCTAATCTTAGAAACTACTTTAGAGTTCATTTGATAAGTCTAAATCCTACCTACTGCCTACCTAGAACTATAGATAATAGTGCCTGAAACACACCTCTTCTGAGTCTTACAGTCAATTATGCAGGCTAATGCTTAAAATATCCATTATGTGTTAGATAGACTACACCTGGACACTGTTCTTTCATATACCCACTGCCCCACAGGGTCAAGACGAGGTGTTATACACCGAGTCGATGACCAGTGGGCAGTGGGTATATGGAAGGAGCCTGGCCAGGTGTAGTCTATCTGGCTTAACCCTCTGGTATGCAATATAACCAAGGTGCGAACTTCTTTGTCTAACCCTTCCCCCGTGGGTTAACAGTTAATATATTATGGAGTCCTGGTGAGTGTATTGAGTTTCTGCTTTGATATAACTTTAATCACATTGTGTATGACAGAGATTGACCAAATAGGTATTGCTGTTTACATATCGGAATCGATTCAAAATGTAAAATCACAATGACCCATTAATATGAGCAATATAATATAACCTTACCTTACTTTGGATAACACCCTTCTACTTTACAGACCCCTTAAACCCCAGTAGTGGTAAAGGTCAAATCCCACAACGCGAAAAATGGGCCAGAAGGTGTTGATGATTGACATCAAAACAAGGGGCAACTGTTGCCAATATTGTAAATCGCAACACTTGTCCCATAATCTTATGCCTCTCCAAGTCCCACAGTGGTCAATAATAGGCAAGCAAAGTGTTGCGTGCAGGATTGGTTAATGGATCTGTTTGAGGGGAGTTACTTCCCAGTATAATTTGTCCTCACTATTCCCTCTTAATTAGAGTGTCCCCCCAACATAAACCAAATCGTTGACATATTCCAATAAGCAACATTTTCTTGGCCTTCTGGGGGGAGATATTTAACTCTTTTGATCCTTGTGATTTCCCAAATCACAAGCCAAAGGCAACACTTTCACACCAATTTGGGCATGTTTTAGCCTATATAGGGCCTAAAATCGGCAATAAGACTAATTCACAACATTTTCTGACCCTCTCTCGTGTTGTGGGATTTGACCTTAAGTCTGATGGTTAAACTCTTAGATTACTTTTACACCTAGTCCATACTAACACTATACCCTGCTGCTTACAGTAATTACTATTCCAATAATTATGTGAACATGCTGACGAGAAATTGCTTGCAAAATAATCATTTACAGATGCCAGACATAGCAATGCTTCTTTAACCTTAACTGGAATAACCGTCGACCAATTGCATGCCTTGCTTCTCTTATTTACCAAGACCTACTTTCTTCAAATGCATGGAGAAAAAAATGTGTGATGTTGTAAGGGATATATTAGTAATCATTGCCACTCACTCTGCAGCTAGCAATATGCCCACACCATGGGCCACATTTTGCGAAAAGTAACCTTTATTGCATGGCCTTTGGGGGGAGGGGGATCTCCTAATCTTCTTGATCTAGATATGTCACCTGAGCTGAGTTCGACAGGTTTGAAAAAAAAAGTGTAGTTCCATTGCCCCTGTATGGGGCAACTGAAAGACCATTGCTATCCACTAGGCTCCTTCTAACTTCCAATATCCCTCACGGTCCTCGTTCCTCACTTCAACTACCAACCCCCCTTCAATCAATATACACCTCAACCACCTAACTGTTAGGCTCTATTCCATCACTGGCGGATCCTTTGCGGCTGTACTATTACAAATAGGTTGTACAGTGTTATATGAATATTAAAAAAAAACAGTCAATTATGTTCTAGGCCTACATCATCTCCATAATATCATATGCATTTCATGTATAAATGACTGAATACCATGATATACCTACATGATTGTAATGGTACTATCAATAGTCAGTATATTTTCAGTTGTCTGCGTTCTTGGTAGAGGCAACCCTGCTGAAGTGGACCATGATAAATACACCTTGAGTACAGGCTGATAACTAGTTGTCATTATAGCATGCTGGTGGCTGAGACAGGAACAATCACACCTGGTTATGGCCACTGTCCACTGGGCTCCAAGTTATATGTAACCAGTTTTTTTTTATGAAATGGGTCGGAAGTTACACTTTGAAGGTGCTACAGATATGGACTGTTAAAAGTTAGTATATCCAATGATTAGGACTCAGAATTCAATATCCTTAATATTGATCCAAAGTGTTAACTAAGATCCTACCTATTTCCCTATAACTTTGATAAAATTAGCCTGTACATTCTATACAAGTCCAGCCCTCATGAGTTAATCACCTGCTTGCATGCATCATGATGACAAAGGACATTATAACAGCATGTGCCAATTTTTCTGGGGCTCGGGAACAGAGTGAAATAATTGTCTGACATGGATATTCATGCTTTCCAGTTTTGTTTTGATTGTACCCAGTCTGTTACTGTTCAGAGGTGGTGGATTTGATAATTATAAATCTAGTTAGTGTATGACCAATCAATCAATTCAATATTTAATACAGGAGAAAGAAACATCTGCAGCACCGACTATTACCGTATTCGACCTAATAAGCGCCCTCCCCCTAATAAGCGCCCCCCCCCCCTTTTTCAGATTTTTTTCCAGAATTTTTACAATTTTTCTTAATGTTCCTCCGATTTTGTTACTGTTTTTCGAACATTTATGTGACATGGTGCACTGCAGGTTTAATGTGAAGTCAAATGTGAACGCATTGGGGTGATTAAAGCCTTGTAGAAGTTACTGAGAAAGGCCAGTAGGGGGCGCTTATTAAAATGAACGTTTGAGGCCGTTTTTTACACTCAAAATAATAATTTAAGCGCCCAGGGCGCTTATTACGTCGAATACGGTAGTTGATCAGTGTTGATTACTAGCACACCTGGTTCCTGCTTTATTATGTATCAATCATTATTTTGTATGAAATGGTATGACGGAATGATTACTGCTATGTATTTGTCAATGTGTACACAAATGTAAATATGATAATAACCAATATGACCTTACTATTTAATGTGATTATCATTTCAAATAGAACTTATTTCACTTTATTTTTTTTTCACCTGCAGGTGATTCTGATTCTGTGGTAATTATCTTTTTAACTTTTTCCCTTTGTTTCCTGATGTCAACTTAAGCCAAAATTAGAATCTTATGGAATGAAAATTGAATATAACCTTAGAATAGAAATGATAGCTACTTATTTAAACTTGGACAGTAGCTTTCACACTGTACATACCAAATTATAAAGCCTGTCCTGATGTACCTGGATATCTAGCCCCTGTATGTAAAATATATGGCACATATAATTATAGGCAGGTGGTAATACTACACAATCACATTATAATACCAAAGTAGGCTAATTTTACAAAAACTGTGTTAACCTCTCATTGAACGCCTGATTCCTTAGAGAGATGGGCTGCACACCATTTCTTTGATAGTGAATCCTATAAATATTTATGACACATAAACATTGCCTTTACAGGACAAACGTTCAAATACAGATTCAGGTGCGAATACTACTGAGTAATATTTATCTGCCAACACTCCTGATTCCAGCACACTCACTTTTGTCAACCTTAAATCACCATGCCCTACATCAGGACATTAAGCATCATCATTATGGACCGTACAACCTTGTAGGATATGGTTATGGAAATTACTATGTTCAAGCCAAGAACATCAACCGACGTAAAAGAAAGATAGTCTGCACAGAACTCCTTCACAAACTGATCTGCATGCATAGCTTTCCTACACCAGCACTGCATTATGTAGCATATCAGCTTGAAATTTATTTGGGTACTTCCAATATGTTTAGCAGTAAGTCTCATGTCTATCATTTCATCTGGAGCTAACAGCCATGTTGCGAAGCTTAAGTTGCCTGGGAGTACAACTGAACTGTCTGTATAAGACTTACAAACCAATAACGAACCAATCCCCGATTATAAGTCAAATATGGATAATCATACATGACCAGCTGCATTTATAAGTGTTATAAAAAGTATCCTTGGCTGGTACCTTGGACAATGACCGTGTCCTTGGCTTATAACAATTATCCATCCACTACCTCGTACCATGCCTACTACATAATAGACTGGCTGATGCTACTGACTTTTAGAACTAGACTAGGTATAGTGCTCACAACAACGGGATAGTAAAAATGATTACCCATTGAATTAAAACATTATTAACATTCAAAAACTGGATGATCTTTCACACACAAATATTTCAAATTCAAATTCAATTTAAAGGTTGATTATCTCATCTTAATTCAATTATTTTAATTCAATGAAAAAATATAAAGAGTATCGCCAAGGGGTCAATCTTGGCCAATTTACTACTATGGTGGCCAACGAGACTCATGTAAAAAAAGATTAAAAGCGAAACAAAAATTCAAAGTGAAGTCTTTATTTCAAAGAAAGTTTTTTTTTTAAATTTCAAAGTGAATTTTTTTTCAAAGTGAAGTTGTTGTTTTTCAAAGTGAAGTTCTTTTTCAAAGTGAAGTGGGTTTTTTTTCAAAGTGAATTTTCTCCTTTTCTAAGTTAAATGTTTTTTTCTAAGGGAGTGGTCATTTTTTAACAACAGGGGGGGGTTGGTGGATTTGGGGGGGGGGGACCAAAAAGATTTGGACCCCTTGAAGGGGGGGGACCAAAAAAATTTGGACCCCTCTTGAGGGGGGGACCAAAGAAATTACACCCCTTTTTAGCGAAAAAGCC
The DNA here is from genome assembly GCA_947462335.1 of Harmothoe impar. Taxonomy (NCBI): domain Eukaryota; kingdom Metazoa; phylum Annelida; class Polychaeta; order Phyllodocida; family Polynoidae; genus Harmothoe; species Harmothoe impar. Next base: position 27,432,750 of record OX381717.1, read on the forward strand.
CGCGCGTTACTATAGCTCAAAGGGGTCGGCCGGCCTCATTTTCAACCTGCCTAGGGGGGGGACCGGATAAATTTTGACCCCTCCCGCGGGGGGGGACCAAAAAAATTTCGACCCGCTCGCGCGGAAATCCACCGACCCCCCCCTGTTGTTAAAAAATGACCACTCCCTAAGAATACTTTTTTCACAGATTCATTTTTCTTTGGAATTTCATGTTTTCAGAAAAAGTGAGAAATTTACTGTCTCTGTCAGGCTGATGGATGCCAATTTGTGACAGCTATCGTTTAGCTAAAGGATGGGCTTGATAGGTTGAAGTTCCCCAGTGGACTGTGGTCATTAGTGGCAGTTAACCAACTCGAGAGAGTAATTATATCATTGCTATGACGCTCCGACCAGAATATCATTGTTATATTCACATACCCTCACACTTTTAGTTTAACCTTTTCATAGTTTGCAAATAGCTCTGTGCGTTCTTGTATGTCCAGTATACATACTCTTTGTTAACTTAACCTTTAACTACTGGCCTTGAAAATGTAATTCTGGCCTTAACCTCTGGCCCTATGCCATGAGAACAAGAAATTGGTATACATGTGCTGCCCTGGGTTTGTGGTTAAGGAGTGAAATATGTTGTATTAGGTGGGGAATTTTCAATCTTACTTTTTAACATAGTATAATTACAGGTTCGGTCTGTATGAGCCCTGTGGACTTGCTGACCAGCCTTCAGCTATTTTTGTTTTAAAACTACATCAGTATAATTATATAGAAATCTTTTTGCATTGCTCTAAACTGAATTTAATGTTTAATAGGGATAGCAGTGATTTGATTGTATTGCTGCCACTAGGCAGCACTGGTGCTGCCCAGTGGCAGCAGCGCCTTTCCAGAGGTATTTTAGAAGCTTCCCAGAGGCAGCAGCAGCCCTGAAAGGGCTTTAAGGAAGTACTTAACATGTTTGAGGTGGCGAGTACTTCCTGAAAATGCTGAGAGAATTATACCGAGGCCGCAAGCTAGTTTCCGTGATATGTAGATATGTAACCATCCAACTTCCCACTATGGAGTGCTGGGGGGGGGGGGGCGTAGCACAAAAGTTTTCGCACAACCAACTTAAAAGATGCTGTTGATCATGGGGCACAAGAATCCAACATTCGTTTTTGATTTTGAGATTGCCCAATCCCCATATGCCCCCTCTGAAGTTAAAAAGTTCGATAAATATTTCAGTTCTATCATATTTTCTTCACACAGAAACAATTTCAGTAGGGATGGAAAAAAAATACCACACCAAATTGAGCGATTTTGGAAGTTTTGAAACTCTCGTACCTTTACTCCCTCCCTGATCTACAACCTTACTCCAACACGGCACTAAGAGGGGTCAAAAGCGACCTGGTAACCTGGGCTGTTTCCAGGCACCCTGGCAACCTAGTACAATAATTTTAGCGACCTGGCGACTTTAAGACAGCTTTGGCTTTAGTAAAAATGATCTAAAAGAGCGACTTTGTGACCTGGAGCACTTAATTCCGGCGAGTTTCCGACCTTGGGGGGAGAAGGGGGAGGGTGCTCCTAATTTCCTAAATTCCTAAATCCAGTTGGTGATGTCTGCGATGATAATCTTGCATGTTTTTCCATATGTAAAAGTTGATTATGTCCACTCAGGAACTTCGGCTGACTAAGCCCATACATTTCCTATATGCCGTCGGCGGATTAGAGCCTAGTGGACGGTGCCCATTAGCAGATTAAAGAAAAGTAAATAAATCAAGCAAATAAAATAATGTCTAGTATCTTACTGTTCACATGGGTGGCTGGTTGGATCAGTGTAAACAAGTAAATGCACTGCAGTATTTATAAATTGTACATATGTATATGTGTGCCTAACTTATCCATCATAATGGTCACCACCCACTGGGGAGGTCCGGCAGTTTGAGCTTACAAGTAGATGTCCCGTATAACATTTGCATTTATATAGAGCCCAGTGGGTGGTGCCATAACAAATGTCCCAAATTAACACCTGCAATGTCCAGTGTTGATTATCATTGTATCTGTGACCTGTTGTATATACTTACCAATGATGTTCTGTATGATATGGTTTCTTGAAATGGTTATTGCTACGTTAATATCAATATTTATACAAATCTATGTTTTTAAATTGATAAACAACACAACCAGAATTCCAAAATAGTTTTTTGATGTAGCTTAAACTATTATAGTGAACCTACAGTTTTGACCTAAACAAATTGTAATATAGTAATCACACATGAGAATTACCAGTATGACCTAGCTAGATAACATGGTAATTACCTTGGATGACGCCTATTTAATATCTTCACCTTCATATGTTTCAGGCAGCACTGCTGAGGTAATTATTTTCATACTATTTTCTCTGCATTCTTTTAATGTTAATTCTATTATGCAAGTGAACTTTAGCCTACTCTATTTACTCTTTTGGGCCTGTGAATGCTAAATGATATGTCCCTTCCTTTTTATTAGGCAAAACTTTAGAAATTAGTGTGTCGATGAATAGAATCAATGATGAAGCTGGTGAGGAATATCTCACCATGAATATAACTCCCGTGTCTGTATAGAAGGCGTTTAACATCCATTACTCCCTCACTCATGAAAAACCTCAGATCATTCTAGGATGCCCGAACGTAAATAATATTATATAGATCTACGGTAAGGGATCTATTAGTCGGCCAGGCCCTTTTTGAGTGCTCGAGAGTGAACCAGTCCTGTATGAGTCTGTAATATGTAACTGGTTTTGTTAATCTTGAATTCTAAACCATCTGACTTCGTTGCATGGACAAGGGTTATACCAAGCCCCCAAGAAAATCCCCTTTGTTCATAAGAATCGTTTGACATTTTCTCGCATGTGCATGTATAGATGATCAAACCATCAAATTGTCATAACATCAGCACTTGTTGTTTTCAGATCACCCTTAAACGCCAAGGTAACATTTCTGACTATTTCTAGATAATACTGTTAGACATTTTCCTTTTTATATTCCATACTTGTAATAACTACACCAATAATAGATAGGGCGGAAAAAAAGTATGTTTCAGGCAACATGGTACCAACCAATTTTTAGGATAGGTAGGTCGTGTTCTCCCTTAAAAAACAAACATCTTTGACTCACCAGAATTACTCACTAGCTAGGAACATCAAAAAGTTCATTGAAAAAACAACTTGTACTGCAAAAATAAGGGAAAGTTTCTAGGGTCGGGGCTATTTTGAATCTAGGGTCCGATTGCTTGAAATAATTTTTTCGGGGTTTATTAGCATTTTATTAACATATTTTCGATAAGCCAGTTCGCAAAATTACAAATGTTTTATGCACATGGAATACAATGCCATCTCTGGAAAGCTCATGACCTCAATTGTAGACTAAAATGCATGGATAGGTATGACCATATTTCCATCAGGGAACTGAATCTCAGGCATATTTACATTTATCACTGTTGTTATGAATATGATAATACATGTACTCCTACCGCAGAATAAAGGATATACCGGTACCCTTGATCGTATAACAGTGATACCTTTGATACATGCCATAGATTCTCCGCATTAGTCCTATCATGGCACCCTATATATGTCAAAGGCATGTTCGGTATCAAATTAGAGATAATAATTCATTAGCCTAAAATGATTGAGTCCGTCAGCACAACCTGTGATTGCTGCCAGAGGTGGTACACTTAATCCATACTTAAGTTAAGTGTAGTGTCAGCATTGTCCTCAGGAGAAGTATTGTATAAACTACTATAACGGGGCCTAATATCCTATTGTCTATATTGTGTCCCCAATCATGACGTTGTAGTCTGTAGAAACCTGGGGCCTACACTTGTCCCACACGCTATTCTGCTACACACCCTAAAAGGAGAAAATTTAACAGTATGTCTTGATAAACGTTATCAATATTTTCTTAATCTTCCACACCACCTGAAGACGCACCACCACCACCACCACCTCCAGAAACACGTTCCCTCATCAATGATATCAATGCTCTGGTAACTATTCATTATTTAACTTTTTTCACTGGCTACCTATATAGTAGGAAAAAATATTACTCTATTTTTTTCTAGAGTTGCTGTATTTATTGGTGTCAATTGTCCTTTGCATTATCTGCAGTTTCTTTAGCCATCTTGATTTCATTGGAATTGGACATAAAGTTGTCCAAATATTTAGTCCCTAACATCTTTCCTCGGTTGAGAAACGGGATATATGTTACAGTTCCATCCCTAGTTAATTCTTAATCCATTATCCAGTATCAGCTACAATTTATCTAAGAATGACATGTACTACTTGATTCATCAACATGATTGTTTTTTCAATGCAGGACAATAGTCCTCTTTTTAAAATTGTTGCATTTATTGGCAGTTACCTACAGGAAGCTATGTTGACAGTTTATCTACAAAAAGAATGTAATGAATTCCAAGACTACATTGCTTATAGCAGCTACTGTATATCTTTTTGTTACTACTGATAAATAGATCAAGAAGTGGGAGAATCAGTAGATGCATAACAGACCCGACCGTACAACCAATACCGGACGAGACCACACAACAAATTTATTCCAAAGTTATCATCACAGAAATGTCTCTTGAAAACACACAGTAACTTTAAAGCTAATGTTATAAGTTAAGCAGACCATGTTATAAACTAACAGACAATCCATGATATGTAGTATATGATTATTTGAGCTGGTTGGTAGCATTAATTATTGTGTTACAGTCAACATAAAAAATTCTTTACATACATGGTACGAACGCCTTCTTACCTCCTGCAGAGACATGATAAATTGAACCATTAAATGAAGTGTTATTACCAAATAAACTATTTCATCACAACAGTTGTGTGTGTTGTATTACAGGTGTTTGCATAAAACGGTCTACCAGGCCATACATACTGCGTATGGTGGCCCTGGAGGCTCACGTAAAAAAAAATATTAAAAGTGAAATATTTTTTTTCAAAGTGAAGTTTTTTTTTTCAAAGTGAAGTCTTTTTTTTCAAAGTGAAGTGTTTCTTTTCAAAGTGAAGTTGTTGTTTTTCAAAGTGGAGTTTTTTTTTTCAAAGTGATGTTTTTTTTTCTAAGTGATGTTTTTTTTTCAAAGATTTTTTTATTTTTTTTGTCTTCAGAAAAAAAAAACTTTTTTCAAAATGAAAAACTCACTGTCACTGTCAAGCTGATGGATGCCAACTTGTGACAGCTATCCTTTAGCATTGGGATGCACTACATGTGGCAATTTATAGGATCCTGTGTGGAAGTTTACACCGGGTAAGTGGCCCGCATGATAACTGGCCTTGGGATAAAGACATCCTTGCCCATTGGCGCCTTTCAAGTGGCCCTTTCCCAAGAAATTGGCCCTTTGGCCCGGTAAAAATGTATGACAGGTATCCTTTAACATTGAGACTCAACATATTATAGCATTGTTATATAGGATGCTAGGTGATAGCTGCCTGTTGAGTGGTCAATTTGCCTGTTGAGTGGCCATTTGGCTGCCGTAACTGGCCCCCGTGACTGGCCCCTGTGACTGGCCCCTGTGACTGGCCCCCTGTGACACCTTGTGACAGCTATCTTTTCACAATGGAATGGAGTATGTTTATGTGGGCATTCATTGGATCCTATGAGACCAGGTGATAAGCCTGCATGAGAACGGTAGAATATTGGCCCATTGGCCCATTGGCCCATTTTCAAACATGCCAAAAAACACTAAAAAGTTGTTATTCAGGAAATTGGCCAATTTGGCGAGAAAATAGGCCAGAATCTCAAAAAGTAGATTTTTGGGGAAATTTGTCGATTTGGCGAGAAAATAGGCCAGAATCTCAAAAAGTAGGTTTTTGGGGAAATCCGATTTGGCGAGAAAATGGGTCAGAATCTCAAAAAAGTAGATTTTTGGGGAAATTGGCCAATTTGGCGAGAAAATGGGTCAGATTTTAAAAAGTCGATTTTTTCGGGAAATTGATCAATTTGGCGAGAAAATAGGTCAGAATTGCAAAAAATCGATTTTTCGGGAATTTGGCCAATTTGGCGAGAAAATAGGTCGGATTTTTGAAAAGTCGATTTCTTTGGGAAATGGATCAATTTGGCGAGAAAATAGGTCAGAATCGCAAAAAAACGATTTTTCGGGAAATTGGCCAATTTGGCGAGAAAATAGGTCGGATTTTTAAAAAGTTGATTTTTTTGGGACATGGATCAATTTGGTGAGAAAATAGGTCAGAACTTTTTTGAGATTTTGACCTATATTCTCGCCAAATGGGCATTCATTGGATTCTATGAGACCAGGTGATAAGCCTGCATAAGAACGGTGGAATATTGGCCCATTGGCCCATTGGCCCATTTTCAAACATGCCAAAAAACACTAAAAAGTTGATATTTAGGAAATTGGCCAATTTGGCGAGAAAAAAGGTAAGAATCTCAAAAAGTCGATTTTGGGGAAATTTGTTGATTTGGCGAGAAAATGGGTCAGAATCTCAAAAAAGTCGATTTTTCGGGAAATTGGCCAATTTGGCGAGAAAACAAGTCAGATTTCTCGCCAATTGATCAATTTCCTGAAAAAATCGACTTTTTAAAAATCTGAACCATTTTCTCGCCAAATTGGCCAATTTCCGGAAAAATTGACTTTTTGAGATTCTGACCTATTTTCTTGCCAAACTGATCAATTTCCCGAAAAAATCGACTTTTTAAAAATCTGACCCATTTTCTCGCCAAATTGGCCAATTTCCCCAAAAATCTACTTTTTTGAGATTCTGACCCATTTTCTCGCCAAATCGACAAATTTCCCCAAAAATCTACTTTTTGAGATTCTGGCCTATTTTCTCGCCAAATTGGCCAATTTCCTGAATAACAACTTTTTAGTGTTTTTTGGCATGTTTGAAAATGGGCCAATGGGCCAATGGGCCAATATTCTACCGTTCTCATGCAGGCTTATCACCTGGTCTCATAGGATCCAATGAATGCCCACATAAACATACTCCATTCCATTGTGAAAAGATAGCTGTCACAAGGTGTCACAGGGGGCCAGTCACAGGGGCCAGTCACAGGGGCCAGTCACGGGGGCCAGTTACGGCAGCCAAATGGCCACTCAACAGGCAAATTGACCACTCAACAGGCAGCTATCACCTAGCATCCTATATAACAATGCTATAATATGTTGAGTCTCAATGTTAAAGGATACCTGTCATACATTTTTACCGGGCCAAAGGGCCAATTTCTTGGGAAAGGGCCACTTGAAAGGCGCCAATGGGCAAGGATGTCTTTATCCCAAGGCCAGTTATCATGCGGGCCACTTACCCGGTGTAAATTTCCACACAGGATCCTATAAATTGCCACATGTAGTGCATCCCAATGCTAAAGGATAGCTGTCACAAGTTGGCATCCATCAGCTTGACAGTGACAGTGAGTTTTTCATTTTGAAAAAAGTTTTTTTTCTGAAGACAAAAAAAAAAAAAATCTTTGAAAAAAAAACATCACTTAGAAAAAAAAACTTCACTTTGAAAAAAAAAACTCCACTTTGGAAAAAAAAACTCCACTTTGAAAAAAAAAACTTCACTTTGAAAAAAAATACTTCACTTTGAAAAAAAACACTTCACTTTGAAAAAAAACACCTCACTTTGAAAAAAAAAATTCACTTTTAATTGGTTTTTTTTACGTGAGCCTCCAGGGCCACCATAACTGCGAGGATAAATGAAAGAATTTCAAATCAAATCAAATCAGTGTCTGTAATAATAACACCTGTTTTAATAGAGTAAACTAGAGATAGTGACATTTCTTTATGGCCACGGTCCACTGGGCTCTAATCGGCCGAAGTTATAATTATGAGAAATGTTCCCAAGTCGACGCTGGCTATGTATTAGGGTCACTTGAAGTAGGAAATAGTCGTCCATGCAGCAGTCTCCTTGGAGCCACCGTCCCCCCCCCACAAATTTCAATCAACGTTGAATCAACATTGAATCAACATTGAATCAACATTGTCAACCAGTTTTCAATGTTGATGCAATGTTCTGTGCCCACTGGGACTGGGACACTTTGGCCGACTAAGCCCATACATTACCTATATAGTTTCGGCAGATTAGAGTCCAGTGACAGGTGGCCATTTATAAAAAAAACAAACTTAAACGGAATTGAAAAGAAAAACTTTTGCAAAAGTGAAAAAAACTAAGTTTCACAAAGTAAAAACAAAAAAAAACTTTTACAAAAACATAAAGACACACTTTTGTTGTTTGAAAATAAAACAAACTTCTGACCCTTCTGGGCTTCTGTAGGTATCACATCCAAATGCATGTGTGCAATACATAAGGGTGGCAGCAACATGGTCCCTATGTATTTCCTGATGCTACATAACTGACACAAGAATAGAGGTAGTTACATCGATTGGTATATTATTATTTGTGTATTTATCCTTATTATAGCTTATTTCGGGTAATTATTATGCTGCAACATCTGCTATAAAATATTTCTAATTGAAAATGTAGAAATATATACTCCTGCATCATGTAATATTGTAATTCATGGATAGTCAGGGGAATTTGCAAATACAAAGAAGTCAAGACCATGAACCAGTTAATGGAAATGTATAAATATATTATGCTTTTCATAGTATTTGCCATACAAAACAGAAGATCAGATGGCATCTTTGTTGAACCCACACTTTAATCAATTACCACGTCATTATAGATAATATATGTCAGCAAGAACCCCGTAAACAACTTAGTATGGACATTTTAATCCTATATATATAAGTAATTATGCTAATTTTAGATGCTCTATTAAGTTTAACACTGTTATGTCGTTTTCAAGTTTTAATGGAACAAATATAAAGCTATGGCTCCTGGTGATATAAAATATGAAAAATATATGGACTAGAGAACCATATTTCAACAGTTCATTCCATGTAACAGTCTACATTTCAAATACACAGAACAAATAAACAGTACAATGAGCGATAACATGGAATACATGCAGCACATGGTGGGATAGGATGGGTTAGAAAAACGTTATTTTAATGTTGAAATAACATTATTCATGATGGTTAACCAGCGAACGTTTATCTAACATTAGGCAGAAAAACGCCAACTGCTGAACGTTTATCTAACATTCAATCAATCTAATTCATTTGAGGTTATTAAGGCATTGTTAAATCAACGTTAATATAAAGTTTTTCACAAGATGTTCACATTAACCTTTAACTAACGTTATTCAACGTTTGCTTAACATTTTTTGTTATTTGGGAGGGTGTGTGTCGGGGTGAGCGTAGGGGGGTGGATGTTCACTTTAGTTGGTTGCATGCACCACTGATCATACTTCTATATCCACATCCATGAATATGAAAAGGCCTTCACAACGTGATACCATTTAATATTTTCATCAACGATTAATGCTTTGACAAAATGACCCCCTGCTTTAGATTTGACAATGCTTGTTATTACAATTTTAAATACAACATAAAAAGTGATGTACCATTATTTTGGTTTAATATCTATCAATTGTTCTTCATATCCTTCATACAATTGAAACGAACAAAGGCATATGAGTAAGAACAATGGTAATATTCTCAATAAAACAGTGTGGTACTCATATGTAGTATACGTATCACTGTAATAGAGATGTTAAGATGGAGAATATACATGTACGGCTACGGGTATGTGCCTCTACATGGGTGCCAACAATTTTGGCCATGTCGCCGTGTTGAATTTAAGCAGGAGGGCAGTTGCATAGTGTCGATTTTTTAGGTATATAAGAACTTCGAGAAACCCCCCTGTGGGTCGATTTTTATCCCCGATTTGCCTGTGTCCGTCGATTTTTAAAATGGCCTAAAAGGGCTGTGCCGCCTTGTCACCCGTGTCGAATATTACCCATGTAGAGGCACGGGTATGGCAAGGTTTAGGTTATTTGGTTAGGACCGCCTCTGTATATTTGATCAATCAAGGCTAGCAGTTTGGTCATCAATGGTTGTCTCTGAAGGGCCTCAGTAAATTGTTAATTACCAAGGGATATACTTACCCTACACGTATATATAACACCCACCTCAGGTACTCACATACCCTATAGGCAATTAGGCTGGTTTAGTGTATTTATATACACACATCTATTTTTTCTAAGGCAATTTTGCCTACACGTCCAAAGTGGTACGTGTAGACAAGGGTCTGCAGGTCCAAAACGGCTAGGCTCGATTGGAATACCCCCCATATGACCTGTGACGTTACACATACACATTGCCATACACGTCATGATGATGAGGTGTTTTAATCATTTATTGACCACAATAAGTATAAATCCATTCTTGTTCATCCTTTGCGTGTCATATGTATGTACAATTTGACTTATTTCTACCAGATCGTAAAGCGTGTGTATGATGCACTGAATGAATACCGTAAGATACATGTTATACACTGTCAATGATGATATGGAGTAGCACTCAGTTGATTTTAGGGGCCAACCATTCACAATTTCACATTTTTCTGTGAGGGTCACCGTCCACAGAGCATAAATCGGCCGTAAAGGGCCATTCTATGAATAATTTACATAGGCAATTCTCCATGTGCGGCCGATTTGTGCTCTATGGACGGTGGCCATAAGATACACTTGTTCTTTAAAGAGCAAGATAGACTATACACGACAAACAATTTACGGTTTAGATAATTTCACAGCATTATTTATATATTCCAACATGCATCAATGTCATCTGAGCCATCAAAAACTGACCTGCGTTGATCATACACAACTTTTCCCTCTTTGTGCGAATATAGACAGGTAGGTGGGCGTATATATTTATACTCGCAATACCGTAATTATCTTTAGGTCAGTTTACCCTATATCCCTCACTGCAAGGTGGTAGCTGACCAGGGCTTTAATGTCATGTATGCCCTGACATGGTTGCTACATAAATCATATGAGTCCCTTAGTAGGTTCACTAAAATCTTCTAGTTCATCAATCAAATTTGTTAGAAGGACAATCAACTTCTCTGGGGAATCAATGGGATTTGCCCGTTTGCGTTCAGCCTCTCGCAAGAATTTTATAATGTCAAACTTGCTCCTCTTTTTTTCACTCAGACAAAGGAGATCTGCCACAAGGTCGTCACGATCGCCCCAGAAGTTATCAATGATGGAAGAATGTAGATGGGAGCAGCGATCCCTCCTAGGTTGCTGGTTGTCAGGGACGCCACCATTGCCGCCATTGCGGCCACCTTTTGCGCTACAGCCGCAAGCCTTTGTCTCTGACCTGGTCGACTCCCCGATTGACTCCCAGGCCACCTGCAGCGCTGCTCTCCTGTCCTCCTCTGCGGAACGCCTCATCTCATGCATCTCCTGCATAGTATCCTTCAGCATGGTCATCATACCCAACATAGCACTTGCCAGGTCAGTCATGGCTATGGAGTCAGCCTTTGCCTGATCACAGTATTTATATTTTCATATAATAATTATAGGTATGTTGGGCATTCTCTATGATTCTTCAGGCGCTTTTATTTATAAAGTACTAAATGGCACTTGAAAGAGCATAAAGGTGAATAAACTGCTTGAATAAATCCAAAGCGACATGACAAAATCATTTGACATGCAGACCATTGGAAATTTACCCATAATGCAATGCTCCAAAGATTTGATTTAGTCAGTTTTTCCTCTTTTTATTTCATTTTAAAGGGCAAAAACCCTCAAATTATACACGGGACCCCATATCAGAATTACTCTTATTCATTGGCAAATGATCTGAGCAACCTTTTGAGAAAGGTTTCGAAAAATCTGAACACTTTTCTGTTTTTTTCTTTGATTACATAAGGAGATGATGATAATTTACTCTTATTCTTCTCCAAAAGATGAAATTTTTACCCAGAATGCAAAGTGATAAAACTCCAAAATTATTTTTAGAAATAAATCATATATCCTTGCGTTCATTGTGTGATATTTGTGTGGTTAATGGTTGATAGAAAATAAAATCATATTAATTTTTATGTTATTTTTGTTTTTTCAGGGTAAAATTAAGATACTTTTTTTTTCAAAATTCAATATTTTAAAAAGTAGCACCAAACCTTCTTTCTTTCATTTTCCAATTTCATATGATTTACGGTTGCCACAGAAAAAAATTCTGAACACTTTGATTCAATGGGATCGACCCACCTTAAAGGGTTAACAATGTAAACCAGAGCCCCTAACCCACCCCTCCAATCTGGATCTATCCTTTGTTTCTACCCCAGAAGTACCACAAATATCCTTACATATCTCTTCCAGGTTGTGAGGCCTCTATTGTCCCATTCAGGCCCACATGTCTCACCCAACCACCATGTTGCCAAAGCATGACACACATAAGATTTACCACCCTATTCACACACATACATGTATGTCTCAACCCCCAACTTCCTACCCCTAACCCACCTGTAACCTATCATCCAAACACTATAAATAATGTGCATTCCCACACCCAAGTATCAATCTTTCTCACATCCCAAGACAGATCAGACGAATCCAGGATTCCCAGAAGTTGTAGAGAAATAGCTGAGACTAGAATCGTCTTAGAGTATTCATCAACATGAAGTCGCCGCTCGTCCTGACCTGCCTCGTGGCTGTCTGCTTGGTGGCTACAGAGGCTGCAAGCATTGATACCCGGGCTCTGGAGAAACTGATTAATGCACTGGTGAGTTAACTACCTTTATTGAAGCTGTTCAATTTTGCCCATAATTTTACAGAAATAGTGGTCTGTGCTAGATTTCTCTTTTTTTTTAATGCAAAGGCAACTAGGGTATCTCATGCAGTGTTAAGAGTAATAAGCAGTGGTTTCCACGAGCAAAGAATTGTATAACATTGTTCTAGTTTTTTCCGAGATTATGAATTTGAACATTCTCACAATCGCAAGAGAAAACTTTAATATATCACATTCATGTCAGCCGCATATTATTAACAATGCGAAAAAAGTGTCCAATAAAAAGATATTCTTTGAACAAGGAAGTATCACAGTTGTTTCTTTATATGTGTCTAGTAACAACTACAATTGATAGTATCAAATTCTCAACATTTGGCTTCATAATTAGCATAGATATTTCGTTGTAATCAATTAAATTCTGAGTTATTAATTATCATTTACAAACCAACTTTTATAATCACATTAATTTCTCTATCATTAATGATTGATATAACAGTGTATTCTTCACACATCAGCCATTGGCAGGAAAGAAAAAATTCCCTCCCCTCCTTATCTATATCTTTTTCAGCACCAACCTGAAACACCTGTAAATACCCATACCAAAAACAGCTGAAATGTTGCAAAACTGTTTCCAAGATACGTCTGTTTCTACAACCTTCTATGTATCTATGTAGGGGCATGTTACTTTACATGATAGATGTGATTAAAATGTGCTTCTTACATGTGTAAGCAGATTCTTTTAGTTATTCAACATACTAATTTTGTTTTCAGAAAGAAACCGGTATGTAGTATAAAACTTTAGATCTGTATAACTCACCAGATTAATTCTAATGTTACTCACTTATAGTTTTTTTCTGTTGTAAAACACTCCCTGGGGTCGTTGCATACTATGATTTTCATAAATATATATGTCTGTGTCTGCCATTCTAGGTTATAGTTGTGTCTGTTTGAACTTAGACCTTCAACTATTGCTTGATGCGTGTCTCATTCACATCTGAGTGATTCGTATTATCACCGCTCATAGGGAATAGCTGCAGGCTACTGCTTTTAAGTATAGAATTAATTCAGTATAATTATGACTACCAAATCAATCATTTAGCCATTGTTACATCTAATATCAATATATCGGCGTTCATAACTAAATATGGTTTAATGGTTTCTGTTTTAATACTTACCAGGTATATATTTCGTATGATAAACTTTGCATGTTTATCGTTATGTAGCTGTCAGTATTTTTCATAGATTAACAAAGAAACCATCCTTGAATATGACCAATGCTACCTTTCCAGATGTTAGTAACCTTTGATAAATCCTCTTTACCTTGATGATTATTCAACCACAGGTGATGCATCGACCACTGGTTCAAATACTGGATCACTGGTAACTAGAGTTTTTATTCATGGCTTTAGGTTTCATATTTTCTCAGAAACATTCTATTAGGCAACAACATAGGGACTTACAACCTTCCATAGTAAAATATCATGTCTGAATGCTAGTGAATGTATTCTTGATACCGCGAAATAGTAATAAATGAGTGCGTTGAAACCATGAATGAAGTTGTCAGATAAGACAACCAAATAGCTATCATCCAAACTCATCCAAACTCCTACAGCTTTTTTATCACACATGGTGATCATCCAGAAAAATGTAATATAACATACTTACTAGGTTGTATTGTAATAAAGGCCCTTCATTTTAAGTATTTGTTAGAGATCTTCTCGTTTGACATTTCTGCACACTGTTGTTGAACTCTATACATTTTGTAACACATCTGAATATTTATTTTCAGGAAAAACGATTAGGTATAATCACTGATAAGTGCTAAATCATAATGATTTTTTTGTTTCATCGTCTTCGTCATGTTCCAAAATGATACCAGCACTTGTTAGCACTTTTGTCATCCTGAAATCCTTATACTCTATGATATTATGACAGTGTAAACAAAGGATGGCCTTCACAAAAATCCCTCACACTCTGACCTTCACAATGCCCAAAACAATGCATCATTATCACATGTGTGACCAGGCTATAAGACCCGTCCGCAGCAGATTTCTAGTTCTGGTTTTGGCCACCAGAGATCACAAAACAATTCCATCTTTGCTGCTATATGTTCTTATTTGGAATGCAAAAAGAATGTCTTCAATGGAAGATGACCAGGTATGACGCTTTCAGGTTACCATAGAAACCATGCCGTTACTTAAAATGAGAGATGATTGTCCTAATTTACGTTAGGGCAGACCTAAATAAAAGAGATTTGCTTGTGCATGGTATGGTTACCACACCTAGCCTGGAGGGGATTTGAACTTAGGTACTACTGATCATGAATCCCTAACCGCAACCCTATACTGGACAGGCAATAAAGGAAGTGTCCAGCTACAACCAATGCACAAAAACCACATGCAGAGGCCTAGTATATTTATTGCTCCACCCTCCCCCAAGATGTTGCCCTCCTCCCGCCTCAGACCCACACTGCTAGTTTGATGTGCTCCCAGACTGTTGCAGCACTGGCATCCCGCTAGTGAGGAATAGAAGGTGCCTTTCAATAGCATGGTGGACTGACTAGTAACACGAGTTCACACACTAGATTATGACCAAGGGTTTCACCACTACAACCTAGTATAGCCAGCAATACCCACGGCCACTAGCATTGTGGGTATAGAGCGTAGGTGTCCAGAAAGCTTTGGCACTTTTGTGAGGTGATTTTCCTTCGCATTCCCCTGGGTTTAATATGGAAAATATAGACTCATATATTAATGAGTAACATCTTATAAATGTTTGCTATAATTGATTCGTAAATTGAACTATGGATGTTATTTCATTTCTACACACTGAGGCACTTTGATGGAGGTAATCTGTAGAGAGGCAAACGATCTACAGCCTCTTGGACCCCCTGTTGATTGGTCTAGACATGACTATAATTACTAATTTGTACATTTCACCTCATCCAATTAAAGCCCCAAGTAGCATAACAGCCACTCATAACCTGTCTTGATTGGGGCTACATGATTGGTTGACACAAAGACAATTAATAGAAAACTGACCTTTCTGTCTGTAACTCTCAGACAGCCCATGGCCCCATCTGAGAGTTACAGCCGTAACTACTACAACCCGGGTTTCTGTGTATATTTCCAAGTCCTTAGAGCCATTCACAGTTTCCCTAACTCTGCCATTTCATCCTTCTGCTCCCCTACACCTACTCCTTCATTGACCACCAACGCAGTCCCAGTTAAGTGTGCGTGAAGGCTGGGCCAGACAAGCCTACTAACTCCCTCGCTGCCATAATGCTGCTCGTTAGGACAACTTCACAGCGAAATTTGGAAGTTATTTTCTGAATAATATGAAAAGTATAGTCATAGCATTAAGATTATTATTTAGAAAATGCCAGTTACCATCCAGATCTGATGATTTTGAGATAGTCTACCCCCAAGGAAAACAAACATTACAATTAAAAATGTACTTATATTCCTGGGTATACATGTCTGCCTAGCAACAGTCATTCTAAATGATTATTTGCCTAGCAACCATTGAGGGATAGGGGCTTTTGAGTGATAGAGACGAGATAAAAAGTATTTGTGACTCAGGGACTTCACATAGACCCTATATCTCAAACCGTTTAGCACATAGGACTTCACCTGGTCCCTATATATCAGAGGGGCCAATTCTGAGGGATAGGGATCTCGTCATCCCACCCCTGGAGCATGTGTAGACTTCTTAATTCCACTCACCCACTCCTCGCTACCTAACTGCCACATTACCCTTCTTATTCAGCCCACTACCCTAACCACCTAACTGCCCTAATTGCCTTCTCCACTAGGCTATATGCCCCTAAGTAGTTAATCATAGTATTGTCCACAGAACAATTCATTTATTTATCCTTGGCCCCCTCATGTTTTCCTTGTTGATATCTATGCTCACTTATCATAATATGACTGGGGAATAATATGTTACTGCTTAGAGGTGGTGGGCTTGATAAGTACATTTTCTATTTTCAATAATTGTTTGATCCATCACAAATCATTTGGCCAAAAACGTAAAGGTGTGTTTCAGGTTACTCAACCCTATCTAGCAAACAGGGCCAACCCTAGAATTCCTTTTCTAATTCTAGAAACTACTTTAGAGTTAATTCAATAAGTCTAATCAACGGCCTGTGAGTGTAGACTGTGGCCCATTGGTCAATTTCAGAGCACTTTTTAGGCCTCAGTAAAATAAAAATCCTACCTACTACCTACTTAGAATTATAGACGATTTTGCCTGAAACACACTTCTTTTGGGTCTTACAGTCAATTTGACAGGCTAATACTTACAATATCCATTATCAGCTAATGTACTATGGAGTCCTGGTGAGTGTATTAAGTTTCTGCTTTGATATAACTTCAATCATATTGTGTATGACAGAGTTGGACAATATTGCTGTTAACATATCGAAATCGATTCAAAAGTAATATGACAAAGACACATAAATATGAGCAATATGGTATAACCTTACCTTACTTTGGCTAACATGCTATTACTTTACAGACACCGGAAGCGCCAGTACCAGTAAGTCTGATGGTTAAACTCTTAGATTGTTTTTACACACATAGCCCATACTAACACTATAACCTGCCGCCCACAGTAATTACTGTCCCAATATGTCAATTTGCTGACGAGAAATTGCTTGCAAAATAATAATTCAACCATGCCAGAATCCTAAGTTACAAAACTGATATCAATACCCAATACCCCCAACATGTTGGCAAAAGAGTTTAAGATTTTATTTAATGATATAGTTGATAACTTATTTAAAAGGTTAATTATCTCATTATAATTAATGTTTATTTAATTCTATGAAAAAGTATAAAAAGTTTCCCCTAGGGGTCAATCTTGGCCAATTTACTACTTATCATATACCATAAAAAAAGCCCTACATGAATATGGCAATACCATAACATTCTATAAGTTCGACCTCAGACCGGTTTTTGTGGGGAAAAATACACACATATCGGAAATGTATGGGCTTAATAGGTTAAAGTTTCCCAGTGGACGGTGGATGGTGGCCATTAGTGGCAGTTCACCAACTCGAGAGAGTAATTATATCATTGCTATGACGCGCCAACCAGAGTATCCTTGTTATATTCACATACTCTCACCCTTTTTGGTTACCTATACATAGTTTGCAAATAGTTCCGTGCATTCTTATTTGTCCAGTATACGTCCTCTTTGTTAACTTAACCTTTAACTACTAGCCTTGAAAACGTGAAATTGGAGAGAAATATGTTGTATTGGATGGGAACTTTTCAATATTCTGACATGAGACATAGTATATATGTAAACATATTTTTGGATTGGTTTAAACTTAATTTAATGTTTGTTTTATAGGGATAGCAGTGATTTGATTGTATTGCTGCCACTAGGCAGCACTGGTGCTGCCTGGTGGCAGCAGCGCCTTTTCAGGGGTATTTTAGAAGCTGCCCAGAGACAGCAGCGGCCCTCAAAGGGTTTTAAGGAAGTACTTAACATGCCAGTACTTATACCAAGGCTGCAAGCTTGGTTCCGTAGATATTGTTTCGGAACTTGCGGGGCGGTAGTTCCGCGGGGCGCCGCGGGGTGGCGCGGCGCCTTATATAAGGCGGCGCGACGCCCCGTGAGCGCCAGTATCCCATACTCGAGCTTAAGAGACGGACGTGTCTCGGGGTACTCTGCAGCACTGGTATCTCCATACTAGGACTGTAGCTAACTGATATCACATATCAGTCACTGTTTACTACTTAAGGTATCACTATACCTGGGGGGTTTCTAGTACTACTGTTACTGCTAGTATCACATACTAGCCTGTCTTTATAAGGTATCGCTATACCTGAGGGGTTTCAAGTACTACTGTTTACTACTGGTATCATTATACTAGTCTGGCATCCTTATGCCACTGTGTTTACTCTATAACTGTTTAGCTCTTGTTGTTAATGCTATAACTAAAGCCTCGTGCTAGTATGCCTCATGCAATTCCTGACTGTAACTAGATGCTAAGTCACCCCTTAATAGAAACCAATCGTTACACCATAACCAGCTTGTGTTTGCGTTCTCTCTGGTCATAAGTCCCCCCCATACATCCATATCCCCGTTACAATATGTAACCATCCAATTTCTAACTTTGGAGGGGGTAGGGGAGCTTAGGACAAAGATTTTAGCGCAACAAACTTTCAATATGCTATCAATCATGAGGAACGATAATCTGACATTCGTTTTTGATTTCGAGATTGCTAACACCCCTGTATGCCCCCTCGGAAATGAAAAATTTCGATCAATATTTAAATCATATAGTACTTTCTTGATACAAAAACACTTAAAGTAGGGATATAAAAATATACACCAAATTGAGCGATTTTGGAGCCTTTGAAAAATCCAAGATGGCTGCCATGGTTAAACAATTTTCAACTTTTTAAACACAGAAAATCATAATTGATCCTAATAGTATTCTTATTATTTACCTAGAGTTCTGTGGTGCTATTCTGATTTGGATACCAGGGACTTCAGTGAATATGATGTGTTTTTGAAAGGGGAGAAATTGAAGGTTGTCAGTAGTTTTAATTACCTCGGTGTCCTTGTGGATAGATATCTTAGTTTCCAACCACAATGTACAAGGGTTCTGGCGTCAGGACGGGCTAAACTAAAGCACCTTAGGAGGTTAAGGAAGTTTATGGACAAGGACTTGTCTTTGCTCATGTACAAGCAGATAATCATGCCCGCATTGGAATACTGTGATGTCATATTAGAGAGTGGACCTACGCTGCTGTCTAAAGGTATTCAGACCGTACAGAATCATTGCCTAAGGTGTTGTTTAGGTATAGATGACCCTAGGTTGATTAGTGTGACTGACTTACACACCACCTGTAGCTGTTCTAGACTAGTTGACAGACGAAATGTGTCTCTACTATGTACAGTTCATAAATTTGTATCACATCCTGAGAATGTGATGTTGCCGGTGCGCGTATTGAGAAACAATGCTAAGAGAAAACTGAAGCTACAACGGCCCAAAGGTCAATTATATAGGAACAGCCCCCTTTATAGGGGGATGCTGCTATGGGACAAACTTGAGGCGACTACACAGAACATATTAGATTACGATAAATTTGTGAGCGCTGTGAAAAAAGACGATGTGTTGATTCGTCTGCGTGCCATTGAGTAGCCGATTGTTTGTTTGAGATAGTATAGAATAGTAGTTGCGTTTATTTATGGAGTGATTGTATAAGGTTGTCATGGGCATTCCCAAACTCCGATACAATTTGTAACCTGAAGCTGAAAATTACATAATCAGACGAGGTTTATATTGGTTAATTGGGCATTCCCTAATACGGTAGTATATAGAAATGTAGTAGTACAATGTACAAGACTATGATGTCGAGTTTGATATGAGTTCTGAAAGATAGGCCACATAGCTGACTTGCATACTGTGAATTTAGATGAATGGATCGTAACCCTTTAAGTCCATAATTGCTGCTGATGATACCTGCTTCATTGCCTACTTGTGATGTCCTGTTTTTTCTGTGTGGGACTTATGAAGAGTACCTACTTGATTTCTTCAATGTAACTATTTTGTTATCGTAATAAGTATGTGAGATAGTTATTTGACTGTATGATAATGTATGACTGCTATTTGAAAGACGCAACTTGTTTGTGAAATTTTCAGTCAATAAACCAATTCAAAACTCAAAAAACTCAAACTAGATTTAACCCTTTTAAATCCTTTTTAAACTCCTGCATATATATCCCATCTCTCCCATACTCATACTCCCTCACTGCTGCACAACCTTACTCCAACACGGCACTAGTGTCACTCCCCAACTCAATTACTCCTCCACATCTCCACTCCTGTATATCCCCAAGCCCCCTACTGTCCTATTCCCTCACACTGCCCTGCTCCCCCGTTCCCCCCTCCCCATTAAGAAGTGGTTCCCCCTCTTCTCTGATTGGTATTCTATAGTACAGCTATTGAGCCTGGGTCCATGCATGCAAAAACAAAAAGCAATAATGTATTATTCTATTTCACACTGATCTTATTTAATGACAAATCTATCTGTTTCTCACATTTTTGTGATTCTCACTGACATAGACAAATAGCTGCAGATTAAGGTCTGACTTAGGGTGCAAGCATTATGATGTATACTTGTTAAGTCTCACAATAGAGTAATCATGTCTGAGATGGATATGCATGACTTGTAGTGTCTTTCATCAGACCTGAATACACTTGTATTCGGTTGCTGCTTTAAAAGTTACATCGGTTATATTTTGGATGAGATGATTTCAATGAATGATGATAACTATTGTATGCTGGTATAGATTCTAAAATGGAGATGACAATGACCCCTCAATGATAAATAATTTGACTTTACCCAATGACTTATATTATCTTTGGACAAAAGTTATTCAATTTGCCATTTCTTCCTCAGGTCTTTCCCCCAGCATTGAGGTAACTACGCTATATTTTTATTTCTATACCTTTCAAATATTTCTTACGATCATTCTTTCTGTTAAGCATATGTATCCATGTGAACTGTGTGGACTTTAAGCCTTCAATGTGGAAATACTATGCGAGTGATTGTCAGTCATTGATTCTCTGAATTTGCATAAGTGTGTTGAATGGGATAATCGTGAATGAAATCATGTCAAATAACATTCTACATTTCAGGTCATCAACTTTCATATACACTCTATATGTTTTCTGATGTTAATTTTATGAAGCAAGTGAACTTCAGCCTATTCTACTGATTTTTTTTGGGCCTGTACATGCTAGTGAATGATCATGTCTTGGTGAGGTATGTCCCTCCATTTAATGTTTAACCTCGATACATACCAAGACATTTACTTTTAAGTTGAAAATATAATAAGTATGTTACATGTTACTGGTTTTGTTAATCCTGAATTCTAAATCATCTGACTTCATTGGACAAGAGTTATGCCAACCCCTGAAGAAAATCCCCTTCTTTCGGAAGAATGGGTTGGACATTTTCTCGCAAGTACATGTATAGATCATGAAACCATCAAATTGTCTTAACATCAGCATTTGCTTTTCTTCAGGACAACTTAAAACGCACAGGTAACATTTCTGACTATTTTATAGATAATACTGTTAGACCTTTTCTTTTTTACATCCCATACTTATAATAACTACACCAATGATCTTTAGGGCGGAAAAAAGTGTGTCTCAGGCAACATGGTTCCAAATTTTTTTAGGGTAGGTAGGTTGTTTTTTTCCCTTAAAAAACAAACATCCTTAAAAAAATAGACCCATGGGGTCTGTTAAAAAACACAACGTAAAAACACAGCGCAAAATGAGGGTGTTACAAAACAATTTTCTTATGTTGTTTTTCACAAAATACAGATTTTTTAACATCATTTTCCAGCTAGCGTACAAATAATGTGTAAATTAGCCTAAATTGGAAGACCACAGGGCTATATTCGCTAATTACTCACTAGCTAGGAACCTCAAAAAGTTCTTAAACTTATTTCCTAAACACTGGAGAACATTGCTCGGTTTGGTGCTATTTTGATTCTAGGGTCGGATTGCTTGAAACACATTTTTTGGGGCTTATTGGTAATTGGGATTTCCCACATATTTTCAAAAAGCCAATTCTCAAAACTACAAATGCTTTATGCACATGGAAAACAATGCCAAAACTGGAAAGCTCATGACCACAATTGTAAACTAGAATGCATGGGTAGGTATTACCATAATTCCACCAGGGAACAGAATCTCAGCCATATTGATATTTATTACTGCTGTTCTGATTATGATAATACATGTACTCTATAACTCGCACCGCAGAACAAAGGTAATACGCTGGATTGTATAACGGTGATACCGTTGATACATACCATAAAATCTTGTGTATAAGTTTTATCATGGCACCCTATAATTATATCAAAGGCATGTTCCGTATCAAATTAGAGATAATTATTCATTAGCATAAAAATTAATGAATGAGTCTGTCAGCCTTACGGCCTACCTGTAAATGCTGCCAGAGGCGGTACACTTAAGCCATACTTAAGTGCAATGTCAGCATTGTCCTCAGGAGAAGTATTGTATAAGCTACTATAATGGGGCCTAATATACTACTGTATATATTGTGTCCCCAATCATGACCTTGTAGTCTGTAGACACCTGGGGCCAACACTTGTCCCACACGCTATTCTGCTACACACCCTAAAAGGAGAAAATTTAACAGTGTGTCTTGATAAACGTTATCAATATATTCTGAATGTGCTACATCACCAGATCCACGTCCACCACCACCTCCAGAAGCACCAGCAGTAAAGCGGTCCCTCATCAATGACATCAATGCCCTGGTAACTATTCATTAACTAACTATTTTCACTGGCTAACTATATGTAGTAGGGGTATCAGGACAAGTACCCTCTCGGACATCTACCCCCGTCATTTACCGCCTGGACATCTACCCCTTAGGACATCTACCCCCTAGGACTTTTACCCCATGGACATCTACCCCCTGGACTTTTACCCTCTAGGACTTCTACCCCTGGGAGCATCCACCAACTCCTGATGCCCATATGGTTGAGTCACATCACATATAGGGGTAGATGTCGCCAGGGGTGGAAGTCCAGGGGGGTAGATGTCCAGGAGGTAAATGGCAGGGGGTAGATGCCCGGGGGTAGATATCCATCGGGTAGAAGTCCTAAAACCATAGTAGGACATAGTACTTCTCTATGTTTTTCTAGAATTGTTGCATTTATTGATGTCAATTGACCTTTGTGGAAAAAAAGGAGGGTGATTTTGTCATGACCACAACTAAAAAAGTTCCCACACAACCTCCCAGTAAACAAATAACGTTATGTACCATTTTATAACGTTATATAACGTTATATGTCAACGTTTTTCTAAGGCTTTTTAGTATGACATAACATTATTTAAAATTAAAAAGTTATTTGTACGTAAAATAACATTTTTTTGTTAGCTCCGCTGAGGGTATTTTCCAACTGGACTTAATTATGCATGACTATTCCCTCCCCTAGGTCTCATTGGTCACCCTGTGGTCAGCTGGTCACCTGCTAGCCAAGCTGAGGCTTAGTCATACTGACAGTTGTTTACAATTGACCTTTGCATAATCTGCAGTTTATTCATCCATCTTGATTTCGTTGGGCTTGGACATGAAGTTGTCCAAATATTTAGTCCTTAACATTTTTCCTGGATTGAGAAACGGGATGCAAGGTTACAGTTCCATCCCTAGTTAATTCTTAACCCATTGTCCAGTATCAACTAAAATCTTTTTAAGAATAACTGGACTACTCAATTCATTAACATTATTCTTTTTTCAATATTGGACAACAGTCCACTACTTAAAATTGTTGCATTTATTGGCAGTTACGTACAGCAAGCTATGTTGACAGTTTATCTACAAATAAAAATGTAATGAATTCCAAGACTACGTTGCTAATAGCAGCTACTATATATCTTTTTTTCACTACTGATAAATAGATCAAGAAGTGGGAGAATCAGTAGATGGACAACAGATCCGACCTTACAACCCATACTGGACAACGAGACGATACAACAAAATAATGTTAATTTATTCTGAAGTTACCATCACAGAAATGTCTCTTTAAAACACACTGTAACCTTAAAGCTAATGTTAGAAGTTGAAAAACACAGAACTGACCATGTTATAAACTGACAGACAATCCATGATATGTAGTATATGATTAATTGAGCTAGTTAGTAGTATTGTGTTATAGTCAACATCAGGTAACTGTGTATCCCCTTCTTACCTCCTGTAGAGACATAAGAAATTGAACCAATAAATGAAGTGTTATTACCAAATAAAATATTTCATTGCAAGTGGTGTGTGTGTAGTGCTTGTATTGTTAACACATCCTTTCATAGAGTAATATAGAAATACTGACAATACATATACATAAGTGGCACGATCTGCAAAAATGGACCTTAGTGCAGGGTACACTCAAAAAATAAAGTCTTCTGCAGACTATTCTATGTGACAAGGTAGTGGGTGTTTTAGCTATAGTTGTCAGATAAAGCACCCACTTGGCGTGTGCCAGTTCAAAACCTGATGTGTGCCAGCCCCAGACCCTTCTAATTGACAAACTTACATCAACATGTCTTGTCAGTTATAAGACCCATATGCACCTGCCCCAAACCTGGCACAGCCTTGGCCTACAGGGAGTGATCATTTGCAATCAATATGGGGTGGGTGGGGAGGGGAGGAGAGTAAAAGAGTTTGGGGTAGGAGTGGTGTAAAATTAATGTTGACCTATCCTCAAATTTGGGCCATTCGGCATGGGAGAGGGGCTAAATATTGCTCCACAGCAGCATGGGCCATAAAACACCACCTCTGTGCCTGCTTGGAAAATGTATGGCCTATCCACACCTCTGCTTTATACATCAAATGACCACTCCCCTTCACCCCTGTCAATTAGGCACAGGGTTTTCAAGTATGACTTCACTACACTGAAAAACTCTGGACAGCTCTGGAGTCTGTAAGGTCGTCTTACAGGACGACCCTAGGGTCTTCTAAGTGAACAGCATAGAATCAACTAGCTTCAACTTGTCAAATTGACAACCTGCCAGGTTACCATCCCACAAGACGACCCTAGACTTGTCAAGGTCGTCAAACTAGGATAGTTGATGCAGGCCTAGAATAGCCACAGCTGGGGCTCATCGTTGCATAATGGTGGTAGGTCTAGAGTTTCAAATGTATGAGTTTGGTCTGGTTCCAGATGACAAGATTATTTTATCAATTTGTTTAAATACATAACCACATATAGAAGTGAAATTTAATACACTAGTGCCACCAAGGATTCACATAATGTATCACCAAGTCTTTACTGAGAATAGGCTACTCTCCAGCAATGGACTGTAGGCTTGTGTGTGTATAATACCAATATAAGGTGCATGCACCTACTTGTGCCCTGGTGAAAGACACAAAAGAGGTGTCTTCCTTCTATACATGTGCTCTATTTTTTAAATGTTGTCTAAAGTATGCATTCTTTACATTATCTTACTTTTTCCCTAGATACTTCACATAATCCTCCATATTAACATATATGTATTGTAATACTCACTATTGTATCAACATAGGAATTAATCAATTTGTTCCCAAGGGTACATATTTATGCTAGGTAATGGCCACCTGCAGGGAGAATGGTGAATCACTTCTAGACAAGTTTAGGGCTGGCATATGCCAGGTAGCTCTGGATGGGTCTTCTTACTGAAGGGTTTTGCTTGCCAGCCCCTCTCCTTGTCAAATTGACAAGGCAGTGCCAGGTTTGCCGACTCTGGATTTTTTCTGTGTATGTCCACCGTTTATGACTTCACTATGTCCACCGTTTGTACTAAGGTATTTCGTATGTCATTTTTTAGAATTTAACAGTTATTCCCAATTCGCCCTTGCCTATATTACTAGGCAGTGTGATATACATTGTTTTCGATAGCAATGTAAATATGTGATTATCAAAGGAACCAATTATCTATTCTGCTGACTGTATTGACAGCAGGAAGTGCCCTCTTTCTCCAAGATCCACCAACATGGAAGGACCTGGTGATCAGGGGAGTCACTTAAATCTACATTTATCTATCACTTCCTTAGCCATCTATCAATAAATATGCCCTGGTAGGCAACCAGGGGCCACTGTCATCAACATGTGCACATATTGGGATAGTTTAGCTATTAGGAACATAAATAATAAAGACAAACATGAACCATAATTATGCATAGGCCCATAACCATGCGTGAATGACTAGTCCATAAGTATCTGAGTGGGCAGGCAGTGTAGGCATGAATGGGGAGGCGGGGGCTCAGTCACTCATGTACGGGAAGGGGAGAGGGGGGGGTGGGAGCGCTGGCAACCCTAGACTTGTCATTTTGACAACCATAGACTTGTCACATTGACAAGTCTACAGTCTGGCCTCACATTGTCAATTTGACAACCCTGGTCTTGTCTTGTGGGATGGTTACCGGACAGTTCATCAAATAGACAACCTTTAACTTGTTTATTTTATGATAGTCACTTTAAAGACCCTAAACTCTTCTTATAAGACAACCATTTGACAAGTTAGGATACCTTCATTTAATCAGTGGACACTAAGGTCACTTTTCCCAGGCACGAGTTCTCTATCGTGAATAGTCAATAACCTTGCGGTTCCTCATCATAACAACAACAACACATGCAGATATGTTTGTTCAACATGATAGCTATGGAGCATGGATCTTTATGAGGGGGGGCACAAAAAAAACAAAATAGCATCGCGTTGGCCTTTGCAGCTATTGGCTTTTATTTAGCAGACTGACAGTCATGGTCTATGTGGATGCAGGCTGTTTCTAAAGATAGAGCTTCAGAATATGATGTGTGTGAAAATCAAAATAAGACCCTTGGGTGTCTTAATGGACCCCAGAGACCCTAACTATGGATATTAGATATGACTAAATGCAACTAGGCTGTTATCCTTGCATCTAAGATCCATATTTTTAAGCCCCATTTAGGAGATACTCCGCGTTAAGAAATATCCTTATGTGTATGTCGGGGGGGGGGAGGAGGGTGTTCTCCCATGTCTTTAGCGAGTTGGATGTACCACTGACCATCCTTCCATTTACTGATGTAGGAATCTACATCACATGTGTCTCCTCTCACTCAATATTAGAATGTTAAAGATATCACAAGGTCACAACTGATTGCAATATATATGTTACATACAATAATTATCTAAATGTAGTAAATGAACTCACAGGGAACAAACATATGTCTAGAGGTAGACTTTATTTCTGCATTATGTGAATTAGTGTGCATGTTTCCGTGACCGTTCTGGAAGAACGTGTTTAACCTCTACATGAATTTATGGTCAATAAACCTCTTAAAAAGAAAGTCATATAATATCTTGTTGAAAGATGAAATACGAGTAAATAAGCAAGCTTTGTTCTGATTTAACATGGAAGAATCCTGAACATCTCTTAATTTCTCCTAACAGAACGAAAAGTTTCGACACGTGTCTGTGACATAGGTGTCTATGTATTGGCATTGTAACGATACTTTCTGCACATGTGGTTCTAATCCCAGTGAACAAAAACGTTATACAACATTAAATAATGTTTCTCTATGGCTCCTCATCAAGGCCAAACGTTCTACAAAGTTAAAAACGTTATTTTGATGTAGCAAAACGTGTTATTCTTATTGTTAGCTTGTGTGTCAAAATTGTCACCAGTGTATCTATATTGAATAGAACTGGATCAAGAAATCCGGGTCCATACATAAAATTGTGATTATTCTTTCAAAATTGTGAATATCACTGCTCCATCTGATTGAAGTATGAAGAAATGAAATAGAAGGCCCATAATAAAGATGTACAACTTGAAACACAGCCGTTTTAGAAATACGAATGGTTGTCCAATTGTTGTGGAACATGATTGCCCTGTGTGCAATGATTGGTACACAAAGTTAGTCCCTGTCACAGACACCATCAGTATCGTGTTTGTTTGAATCTATTTGGTCAGACTCTATAGTATTATTACATTCTCCCTCATTTTATCTCACCCCCTCTCCAACTCCCATATATATTTTTACTCATCTGTTTAGTCACTTTCTTATGGTCATTTGGGGCAATGAACAAACTAATATCTTATTTAAAACAGTAATACACATTGCAAAATAGAAGCTCATGTGTATACTAGATATGACTATGTATGCAAGTGCTGGTTTACCTGTGGTGATTGCGCTGCCTTGCTGTTGGCATCTTGCACTACAGTATGAGTGTGTCTCATGCAAGACCATTGTAAAGACGCACGTGATGTACTACGTTATGTACTGCCCCAGCCACCCTGCCGTGTCTCCTATGTATGTTTATCATAAAACCTTATATATATGCCTCGGCTACTATGAAGGGTCAGATCGCAAGTGCGGCCTACATGATTGACACAGAGTCAGGGTGCGGCTTATCCAAGGGGATTTGCTAGTATAGTGCAGTACTACAGTCACCATTGTCAGATCGCCAGTGCGGCTTATAGGATCACCTCAAAAATCACGATGCGGCTTATACGTGAGGTTTTATGGTAGTCTGAATGCCTGGTTCAGAAATACCACAACCATTCCCTTTGTCCTGAATGTGGTGCTACCTTTGTTATTGCCAGCTTGCAGCCTTCCTCCAGGGTCCCTACCCCACCTACTCTCTATTTATCCAGGGTGCATTCCTCGCCACCTGTTTCTTTTCCTACAGCAGGTATGCAGGCTTTATTAGCTAGCATTATCCAGACAATATTAGCAAAGCATGACAGCTAGCTACCCCACCCAAGTCCCATGCATATTTTCCATCCCACCTGCTTCCCCAATACCTCCCTCCCATATCCGTCAACTCGCCGTTGACCACTATAAATATCCTGGGCTCAAAGGCCCAGGCACCAGTCTTCCACCCTACCCAAGTCAGATCAGACGAATCCAGGACTCCCCAGAAGTTGCAGAGAAATAGCTGAGACTAGAATCGTCTTAGAGTATTCGTCAACATGAAGTCGCTGCTCGTCCTGACCTGCCTCCTGGCTGTCTGCTTGGTGGCTACAGAAGCTGCAAGCATTGATGCCCGAGCTCTGGAGAAACTGTTGAAAGGTGCACTGGTGAGTTAATTACATCTAAAAAGCAGTTTAAAGTTAGAAAACCCGAAAATTAATGGTTTTTATATTCTACTCAAAAGTATTCGGTAAACTGTTGAAGCATAATAAATATCAAGGGTGAACGTTGACAAAAATCTTATGACATGACCATTGAATGTTAATGTAGCAGGTTGAGTGAACCCCAAAGATATCTAAGTTTGATACCATGTACATTCTCAATGGGTAGAATAAGCTTATGCACTATTTTAAATATTCCCTCCATTAAATCTCATTAGGTGATACGAGCAAATTTGGGCAAATTGATAGAGAATTGGAATGAATGGGAGGAGAGAAAATATAGTTTTCGCCAACTCCCTAGATTGAGGCCATCAATTTCGTAACAAAAAAGGCATTTCATTTACAGGACAAACGTGAAAATACAGGTATAGTTAATGAAAAGCAAAAGTATACACATATCCAACACCCCTTTTCTGCCAATATTCTGCCTACCTGCATAATCGCCTTTGCCAAACTAATACATAACGACACTTATTCGAAAGTGAACACCAATCATTATGATCACTAGGTGGTATAAATACTTTAATGTTAATTCACGTTATTATCAGAAATGTCCACGTTACCTGCAAAAAAAGAAAATAGCTCAGGAATCGATCATTCACACATGTCAAACTTATCTGCATCCATGCATTTATAAAGTTATTTTAGAAACACTGCCAAATGTATCGACCACCCAAAATAACGTAACGGTTTTCACCTTCCATTCTGCTATTAGTTTTATGGTTGCATAGCAAACGGGCTCCGAACAAGGCGCTTATTATTGGCATGGGCACACAGAGAAAAGAAACTGAGCTTCCCCCAGAATGACTCCCCTCTCCAGGGGAGCCCTGGTCATTATGTGATTCCCTTAGGTGAGCCAGGGAGATATGTGACTCCCGTAGGCGACTCCCTTGGGTAGGAGTCACCAATGCTCCCTTAACCCTTTCGTGCCCAGAACTCCAAAAGTGCGCGCTTTTACACCTATATATGTTCAGCAGAGCACCCTGGATGACATAGGGCTCAGATTGAGATAATTTTAGGCCTGAATCAAGCACAAATACATAGAATTTCTAACGATACCAGGTACCCTATGGTAGCATGTGTGTGTGTGTTGATGGGATGCTGTACTAGAATATTTTATGAGTGCAAAAGTAGACTTAAAAGCACTAAAAGTGCGCGCTCTAGCAATAGTAAGGCAGATTAATTACAGAAATATTGATAAAATAATGTAAATATTGATTAAAAATGATTAAAAAATGATTAAAATCTTTTTTTAAAGTTTTTTTCTAAGGATTCCAATCACAATGTTATTATCCTCCTATTTTTAATAGTGATGCCTTCATTTGGAACCCCAAAAGAACGTTTTCTAAGCCAATGTAGGACATTACCATCTAAAAGAGCAAAATATGGCCTTTAGATGGCAATATTGCTTGATATCAGTGAAAAGAATGTTTTTGGTTGTCATGGCAACCCAAGATAGAATATTGTTTTAAATATTTTTGAAAGGGGCATTTCAATAGCTTTCAGAAAATATAATATAAAGCATATGTCAGAACAATATATTCATTGGTTACCTAATCTACCAATATTGATGTAAAGAAACTGATTTTCAACAATAGTTCTGGGCACGAAAGGGTTAATTAGCCAGGGCTCCCCTGAAGAGACGAGTAATGCTGCAGGCAGCTTGGACTCCCTTTGGACTCTTTATTTTCTCTGCAAATGGCTTCCGAGTTGTCACATAATAACCATTCTCACTGATAGCCACCATCCACAGAGCATAAATCGGCCGCACACGGATCGTAGATTGTGCACAAAAAGGTTGTATACGGCCGATGTATACTTCATGGATGGTGGCCCTTCCAATAGCTTCACACTAAAATGTTACTGCTTACAGGTGGTAGGCTTGAAAATATATGTTCAATAGATACATGACCAATATACACTCATCATTACAGACAATGCGGCAGGTTATTGCCTCCAACATCCAATATCTTACTCAGCTAATTTGTATTTGGTCCTGGTGGAAATGTCTTATTTCTGCTTTAAAACGTTTCATTCATATTCTGTATGCCTGGTTTGACCGAATATTTATTGTTATGTGTACTTATCAATACTTACTTATCAATTTTTATCCAAACCCGTTGATATGATCAATTTATTTTTAATAGACTCTGGCTCAGACTCTGACAGCTCGTTCACCACCACCACCATCGTTCCTGAGGTAGCTAAGTCTTTATTATGTCTTTTTATCATTACATTTATACATTGTCAAGACCTCCAATATAATACATACAATTTCCAATATTTGCCTCTCTATTTGCCAAAGAGAAAAGTAGGGGCAGAGGGGCTTGGGCACCCAATTAGAACTAAAGGGGGCTGACATTTTATACTACTTTTCTATACAGTTTTAATAAAAGTGTGTACATGATACATCATGCATCAAAGCTGATGCGTAAACTTAGTTGAAGGCCCCCCTCCCCCCCCCCCCTTGGAGGTTTGCTTCCAATGCCTCTGCATTATGAAGAAAGCAATGAGGACCTCGAGCTGCCTATACTAAAATATCATACCTCGGCATGATATTGAGTGTTGGTTTTGTTCAAAGCAATCTTTTAATAATGAGTGGGTTAATGGCTAAAACTCAGAGCAGATTTATTACAGGTAACATTAGAAAAACTGAGGGTAATAGAACGTACCACGGTTAGCGCACATTTTTTTACTTCCCTTATTAAACATCTCCCATATCACAAAAGGCCATAGGTCAAGTGGGCATTAGACGACCACCCCCCAGAATTCTCCCAACTAGAATCGTTTGCTAGGAATTTTCTCGCCTAGAAAGCATGCATATCCTACCGTAAAACCTCGCGTATAAGCCTAACTCGCATATAAGCCGCACCCCTAACTTTGCCTGATTATATAAGCCGCAGAGGGGGTCTGAAAATTGTTAATTTTGTACCGTAGTATACTTATAAAAACTCTCGTATAAGACGCACCCTATATAGGCATGTTTGGTATCGAAAGAAAGCTGAGTCTGAGTCGCGTACTAGCCGCGGCTTATACGCGAGGTTTTACGGTAGCTGCCTTATAATCTCCCCCTCTACAGGATTGAAGGTAATAGGATTCGTTATGTAGAAAGAAAGACAAAGGAAAATAAAGAGATATAAAACAGGGGGTGGAGGCCGAGGCTCAGTCCAGAATGGTTCATTGAGTAAAGTACTATCTGTGAGTATGGAGTATGGAGTAGGGAGTATGTCCACGCAACACTCCACGCGGGCATATCATACAGAGTTCTCATAATTATCATTAACATAGTTTCTGCTTTACGTCATGTAGTAGAAGGGGCGATGAGGTGGGGCATGTAACTGTGCCCTATTCTGAGGCATTCTCTCAGCACCGAGCGTACAAATGATGCATCATGACATTCTTTGTCTTTTCTTGGGATATATGAAATATTGTCCACCTTAAAATTCTGAGGCTCCTGGCTGAAGAGCAGGTCATTGAGGGGATCACAAATTGGTTCTCAATCAATTAAAATCCATTTTATAATGTGGTATTTCCTTAACAGTGATATGAGAGATTGATTGGGAAAGAATGGTGCCAACGGTTTCGTAAAACCCATGTTGTTAAAAATAAAGAAACATTTAATGACAATGCATGTAACATTTACAGTAGCGATTAACTATACATATACATGTTTAACATTTCTTTGGTACAGAAGAAACGATCAGAACTTAAAGAACCAGGTAACATTTCTGATAATTTCTTCACTGTATACTCTTAGATCTGTTTACACACATTTTCTACTTCTAAATGTAAAATGATACCAGGAATAGCATTGGCCATCCTAACTATCGCTGTCACAGCACCGGTGAGGTTCTTGTGTATCACCTTTATTGCAAATCGCACAACAAGGAAGGGAGAAATTACTAAAATTCCTTGTTATGCTTTGTGGATGGTGGCCCCATAGCCTTAGGCCAAAAAAAAAGGTTTGTTTTCGGTCACCCGACCGACATTATCAAAACAGGGCCGACCCTACGTTTTTTATGCAATTTTGAAGAAATTTTCATCTTTTTTACCTTTTTTTGGTCAATTTTAGGGGGTTCAAAAAAGTTAGGTAGTACATTCATGGTTAAAAAAAAAAAAAAAAAAAAATCCGACCTACCGACCCAACATTTTCCTCCCATGTTCCCTGAAACGAACCTTTTTTTTTGGCCTTAATTAGAATAACCCTAGGGATATTGCATGTGACCGCTTTTTGACAAAACACTTCACTTCCCTTATTCTTTGAGAGATATTTTCTTCAAATTCATGTACGGTATCCTCACAGCTTCGGCCCCGTTTTGGGAATATCAACAATAATTTCATGGCTTTGTTCATTTTATTACGCAAATAGTGACTTTCCTATTTCCTACAGTAACTGGTCTACAACCTTACGCCCCACAAGACTTGCATCCCAGGTGGAATTCGTTCTCATGATCACCTTCAAGTAGCCAACATCCCTCATTGACTTAAAGAGTATTAATATGCCTGTTACAATGTTTGCTACCCGGTTAAGAGGTGCCTCCACCAACGTCCCTCCATCCGTCCCTCCATCCGTCCCTCCATAAAAATCGTCCAAAAAAGTAGGGATCTGGCACAGTCAACTGTATCCTTTACAGCGCTTGTTACGAACAGTAGAGTTTTATAGCATAAACTTAATTACGTGTATCATACACAGGTGAATATATACGTTCAGATTGTTTACATCGATCTATATATACATATAGTCATTATCATCATATATGATAATAATGACTATATGTATTTCTAGTGTGTCTGATATAACATTTTTACATTATTGATTATTCTTATTGTGCTAGAAACAAGAGCAGGAAAACGTTCCCTCATCGCTAGCCTCAATGCTCTGGTAACTATACCTTTCCTTCACTGGCAACATCTATATTGGCCTATAATAGGTCAGTTAATTTGCTAATGATTTTGTTAGAATTCAGACAGGAACATATTCGTATAAGATATTTGTTACATAGTATCCAGTCTTTTCAGCCTTATATAATCATGCTCTTGGGGGGATTCAATTATCCTAATATATTAGCTCGTTTAGTCAAAAACACAAAATACTGAAGGTATAGAGATCTGTTTTATTGGTTTAGAAGTATTTGTATGTATTGGCTGTTACAGACAGCACGTTGTATGAACAATATTACGTACAGATACCAATACAGGAATTCCAAAACTAAGTTGGTATTCTAACATTTGTTCTTCTTGTTGAAAGGTCAAGAAGTGGGAGGATCAGTGAATGGACCACAAACCCGACCCTTCTACCAACACGGGACAATGCGGCAGTACAGAAAATGGCAATTTATACCGAAGTTAACATAACAGGAATGTCTCTTGTAACCTTAAAGTTAATGCATTAAGTAAACACTGGGGCGAGCATAACATAATAATAGAACCTATGATAGCTAAATTTATGCTTTTTTGGAGTGATCGACATTGTTTATTAAATTAATGATTGTGTCAACATCAAGTCTGCTTTCCATAATGATATGAACCCCTTCTTAATTTCTTCAGAGACATTTACAAGTTTAACATTTAAATGAGTTATTGTTTTGATATGTAGAGATAAAAATATGTAATACACGATTTGGTTGCAAGTGTTGTGTCTGTAGAATATTTTAGTGATAGAACCTTTATACTTAAATATTACCATGTCCTTTCTTGTAAGCCATTAATTTTTATCTTAAAATAGTTGAAACTGAGACTGAAACCTGGAATTGCTGTTTTCCATTCACTTTTAGATCTCAATGAATGGTTGTCTTAACAAATAAATAGAGGCAGCCCTACCGATAAAAACTTGATAATCCGGCAACCAGCATGCCAGAACCTTGCTAAACCCGCAGGTCTTACTGCACATCCAGATGAATAATACTTTCATCTGATACTGAACTCAGAATTGGTCACAATCAATACTTAAAGGGATAGATACTATTCATTGGGAACCAAGAATTTCTTTTGAGTTTTGAAGGGGTTTTATTGAACTTCTCACAATATACAACAAGTGGTATGGTGAAGTCAACCTGTATCAAAAGTATCATTATTAGTTCAATATCAGTTCAATCATTTTCACATTTGTTGATACAATGTAGAATGAAATCTATGACGTGACAAATTAATAATGAATGATATAAATTGGGAATCCATCTGAAGGAGAGCTGCACTCAGGATTTAATCAAAAGGGTACTGGTCGATTTCCGGCTACATAAATGCTTTAATTTATTGGATTTGAGCTTGAGGTTGGCTCGATAAAATAAATTATGTCACAATTGGAATGGAAGCGTCCAGCCTAATTCCTTGATTAACATAGCTGTTTCGGTAAATATTTTGCATATATCAAACACTTACCGAGCATCATTATAGCGGCAGTCATGACAGCAGAGTTGCTTTTCCCTTCCAACATAATTATCCCATAAGCGGGGATACAACTGCATGTTTTAAAGATTGACTTGTGATAAACATTCGATCACAGTATGTGGTAGGAAAACATTCCCAAATGTTTACAGAGACATTTACACGTTTTACCCTCATATAAGTTACTCGATTCATATTATAAATAAATAGTTGCATAACCAAGGCTACATGTGTCTGTTGTGTTGTAAATTCTACATTTCCATTATGGTCACATTGTGAAGAACTTGTCTGGAGAATTTAAATCTCAGGAATCATAAATTAGCGAAATATGTTCCAACGCAGTCATCAAAATATCTCACAAATCTGAAAGTCATATCAATTTCTATAGTATGCTAATAAGTTAGTTATTCAGTTAATGAAGGTAATTTACATTGATGGCCCTGACGAAAGGCAAATTAGGGTGAATAACAATTTCTTTTATGAGATGAAAAGTCAATGTTATTATACAAGGATAAAGGAAACTTTTCACTCTTTTACCATTCTAAAACTGTTTTCCATGCTGCAATAGGGTGCCATAAGACTGTGATGATCATGGGTCTACATAATTATTCAGAGATAAAACGGTACTACACAATACGTCCTCTTCATGTGGGCCAAGAAGAATATTCATTTCTGGAGCGAAAATCATGAATAGGGGTTGGTATGAGATCTCCCTGTTTAGGACTTTCAAAAACACTTTATTTGTAATCGTAACTGGCTATTCAGTGGCAGTATCACTCATAGTATGCACTTTTGCTTTTCACCACACTTATGACTGTTCATTATACTTATACATTTTCAACGTCTGCACAGTCGACACACCAGGATCTGTTACATAAAGTATGCCCGTTCATATAGGTATCAAAATCATAACGGCGGAGTTCTATCAAAAATTCAAATATCTTGACATATTAGTATGCAATCAATTCAAACTACAAAATATCACTATGAACATGAACATATAGGTATCTGCCATTGATTATATAAGGCTGTGTCTCACGAGTTCTGGCCAATGTCAGCGTCTTTGACTGGGTGCCATCATTGACTGGGTGCCGGCTTTGGCCCAATAGTCCAATGAATGAAGACTTCAGGGTCAACAAAATTGCTATGTGGGATTTGTCAATGGTTTTTGACTCTTTGATACTAGCACATTTCAGAAAAAAATAGTTTACGGAAATCCTCCTTGGGGAAGTGTCTGAAATCCAACATGGCCGCCTTTGTTCTCCATGTTAATGGTAAATGGCCATATTTCTGCTTCTAATCGATGTATTCACTATTATGATACATCAATTGACATCAGCTCCAACTCATGCATTGATTAGAATTATTGCCCAAGGTCAAGGTCACTGCAAAAATGAATTAAAAACATTATAATTCAATGATAAAAAAGTATGTCTGGATCTATGTGCACATACCTGGATTTAATTATTTATCTGCACATTGACACCAGGTGGGGCAGAAAAATATAAAATGAATGAGGATCAAGGTCACTTGAAGGTTACACCAGACCATGCAAAGGCTATTACAATAAAATATCATACTTTGGAATTACTATAACATTATGTAAACTGCACTTTTGAAATACAAAGTGTGAAACACCATGAAGTCAAAACATACGCATGAATTTAACCAATTTCCTGAGGTCAAGGTCAGCTGGATATTATGAACCAGGAGCTGTGTATAGCCGATACTGAGTAAAAGGTTTATGTTACTGTCTAAAGCTGCAATTATGCTTGAATACAACTCTCGTGAGTTACCTGCCAGTACTGCTTTCATGCATAATTATGACCAGGCACATGATACATTGCAGCATTATGGCATCTATAATGGGTAAAAGGGGTTGGTAGAGACCAAGTTTTTGACTCCAAGGTCAGGTGAGAACTGTCCATAAGACAGAAATTTTCTAGTTTTCGGGGGAGCTTTCTGGTGGCCATCTTGAATATCTCAAATTGCCCAAGGGTGAGAGCTCCACACCCACCCTGATAATTCTACCTAGACCCTATACATCAATAATCTATCACCCTGCAGGCTGACTGTGCTCTACACTTGTGAGCAGACATATAGCACCAGAAAGCCTTGTAAGTAGGGCAGTGCATAAGGTTATTATTAGAATTGACATAGTTTAGGTTCCTAAAAAAAATGCCAATATCCAAAAAGAAAGGAGGGGGTTGAAGGGTGAGTGTTGCCTACCAGAGGCATGCAGTGTGGTGTATAGTGCAGTGTATAGCATACCTGTGAGGATATGCTATAGGCCCCAGAGTCACTTTGGAAATGGTCATTTATAGGGGGGTTCCCCAAGGCCGATCTTTGTAGACTTTTTTTTCCCTGAGAAGTAAACATATCAGAGTGTATGAAAAAACAAAAAATCCCACATAGCAATTTTGTTGAGACTAGACACCCTCTAGGTCTTCGTTCACTGGACTACAATGCCCCTGA
Organism: Harmothoe impar; assembly: GCA_947462335.1. NCBI lineage: Eukaryota > Metazoa > Annelida > Polychaeta > Phyllodocida > Polynoidae > Harmothoe > Harmothoe impar. The sequence goes on from OX381717.1 coordinate 27,470,882, forward strand.
ATACACTCAGTATAGCCTATAGGTGCCACGGGGAAAGTATTCAGTAGGTGGGGTGATAATGTAGGAACTTTTCCATCTGCTTATGGCTCCCTACCATTTACTTCCAAATGATTTTATAATTCTGGTTTTTACATTAGAATAATACAGGTCTTCTCTATCGGGTCTATGTTTCAAACATTATGTGAGGTTGTTTTTGAAAATTATAATCTTATTCATTCATAGAAATATTACCAGCCAATTTCAGAAATGTCTGGACATTTTATATGTCGATGTCACATTTTAACTAGTTATGGGTGTACTCAGATGTTCAAGCATAGGTCAAAGTAATATTCAACCTACACAGCGAGAAAACTGAGCATCTAACAATGTTTGATTCTGACAATGTTTATATTCAAGCAGATGATGCCTACACTAAATTAAAGTATGCTTCAGGATTCAAAGCCCCACTAATGCCAATCATTTGATCATAAGGAGTGAATCCTTTAAATCTCGTAAAATGTCAAAAGTTTGTTCTCTCCACTCTTTTCTCATCACTCCTAGTCTTGGTTGAGGCTAGAGTATAAGAATTTCCCACGGCCAGTATCTGAGAGATGGAGAGGGCCCCTCCCCCCTTACCCTATGAATCAATGCAGTGTTGCGTCCCGGTTTCTGGCTCAAAAGTGCACCACACCTTAAGGTGTCTGGGACTCCATTGTCATCATCAGCCCCTGTCCCACGGCCATACCCTGTGCATGTATGCACCCTGTCTCCATTCCTTTTGCCCAGGTGCCAACCCCCTTTCCTTAGATATTATATATAGACACTGTCCCTACCATGTTCTTAAGCTTGTCAGCACCAGGCGTTTACAGGCCCAAATAGTGGTACCCTTACAGCATCAGTCGGAGTGCAGCTGGAGCAGTGCTGGATGGAGAGACTCAGCCCTATATATAGAGCAGATGGATGTTAAACTAGCCAGCCCCCCTCACAGTCCCCCAACCTACCATCAGCCCCTCGTCCCTATAAGTATCCATCTCTCACCCACCTAGGTACCAATCTGCGGCTTACCCCAGGACAGACCAGACGCAAACAGGATTCCCAGAAGTTGTAGAGAAATAGCTGAGACTAGAATCGTCTTAGAGTATTCCTCAACATGAAGTCGCTGCTCGTCCTGACCTGCCTCGTGGCTGTCTGCTTCGCTGCTACCAATGCTAAAGGCATTGATACAAATGCCCTCCGTGAAATGCTCAAGAAAGTAATGGTAAGTTGATTTCCTTTCATCAGTCAAACTGCACAAAACTTACCACAAATGAGATTTTTATTTTTTATGTAGGCTACATGCTACATAAGCAAGTAGATAACTCGTCAGCGTGTTTCTATGAATATCCATTTCTGGTAATTGCACAATGTGCACACTCACTCTGCAACAGAACGCATGATGTTTGGAAATACTTTCATTTATAGGGAACATAACGGGATTACTGGGGAGCTCCTTTCAATTATACTTAATAAATAAAATAAATAAATAGAATATAATATAACCCGGCCTACCTTACATGGAGTTTGCAGTTAGTAAGTATGACAATAGTATAGGACAGGTCTCAAGTAGCCATTGAAAGGATCATCTTTATGGGCCTCCCCTGAGCTATTATCTCAATACTAAGTAGTAATATTAGAAGCCAGTTGGAATAACCTTTCATTTTGATATCCAATCAGATATAACAGGAGGTATGAATATCTGGCTAATGTCATGATAAGAGTCTAGGGATGCAGACAGGAGTGGCAAATACGGGTTTCAAATTTGGGTGTCAACTTTTGGTGTCCAAAATTAATAAACTTGCATACTTGCTCACCCTCTAGATGGCCTATGTTTCAGAGATTAAAGGAAAAGACCAAAACTATGGTCTGTTCTGTGTGCTGGGCCAGTGTTGCCTAGGGTATAAGAAGCATATAGTTGTGCTCTGATTGGAGGCACCATGCCATTAACCTGTCCCCTTCCTTGCCCTTTAATACTGTCGTTACATCTATAAGGCACCTCTCTCCACTCAGAAAGCTGCAAATCAGTAAGGATATACTATCATAGTATATTGTCTTGTTGTCTATCATATTTTTTCTGACATAACAGAAGAGTGACGAGATAAAGTAAGACATTAAACCCTAGCAGATAGAAGATTAGATACACCAAACTAGTGTAACAGAAGATGAACATGTAACACTCAGGCTATTTCTCATGAATGCAAAATCAATTACAAACTACTTGATGAGTTGAAACTTTATGTGCTAGACCCTTGATTACCCAAATTGATATCGAATTACCGAAGGGACTTAAGTAAGGGGCTAAGGAGAGTATTTACAATAATTAGATACTTTTATGCAATTTTGTCGTCTTGTGAACAAAGAAAAATCGAATAACTAAGTTTTGCCTATTCTACATATACTGTCCACAAATTGACATGTTTTTATTCTAATAGGAAAGATATCATTATTCTCTGTTACCCGCTTTTACCATCAGAAATTACAGGACCAAACCGATTTTGCTATCACTCTTTGGCCATTAAATGGCCCTTTCTTTGGCAAAGGGCCATTACCTGTTACTTCTCCTTCCTCCAAGCAAAAACTGGACATTGATATATGGCAAAAAGCAACTCAAGTTCAATTGCAACTGCTACCCATGCGTACTGTATGTACCATATAGATGATAAATGAAATTAAGGTGTGGATGGTGGGGTAGTTTATAATACAACGTGTCTGCAGCAAAATGAGCGCTGACCAGAAATGAGCACCAGGACCCCCACTTTATAAGAAGATTGGCCTACTTATGCTTATAAGTTGCTAAGCACTGCTTATGTTGAACTACAGCATTCAGTATCATGCATATCTATTAGGGTTACAAAAACCGCTTGTCCATTATTTAGGATGCCTTAGGCCTATGTCATTACCAGAGAAAATGTATTTCTAAACCTGATTATACATAAAAATCGTCATTCCATTTCCAGGACAAACGTGGCGACGACTCAGGTAAATTACTGGGAACAACATATACCATGTTTTACAGGTTATTCTGTATGCACCCTTACATATGACATTAACCTTGATCACCTAAAGGGGGTGGCATGACATCACATATCTTTGTAATCAACACCTAAAATGAATGAGAATTGGCCCAGGGTTTGTGTCTACCCCTGGCATGATATCTTTGTACAAAAAAAATCTGATTGTGACGTTAATGGTCTAGAAAGTATGTTTACAGCAATATACATGACACAGCAAAAAGATGTAAATATTATGTGGTCAAGTTATAAACATATTATTATTGCCATGATTAACTGCCATGATTGACGTAAAATTCAATGATCCATCTTCCCATTCTGATACAACTCTTCTTGTTTCATACCCCAATGACAGTGGATTGCAGTAAGTATCTGTAATATGATAATGATTCATTATAGTAGTTTGAGTTTAGAGATGTACTTATTGCACAAAGTTATTTTCAAATATCAAACATCATCAAAGATACATCATGTCTAAGGTTGCAGTATTGCTATCAAATAGTAAATAAGTACGTTGATTAAATGATTGAGCAACATTTCTTATTGGAAAACAATATTTCTGTACCTCTTACATGCTCTTCCTATGATCTATAAGTTGAAATTTATATTAAGAAGACTCTCCAATAGCTAAATCTAGTACCCTTTAACTAATGTTACAAAATGAGTAGGTACTTGTATATATAGTGACTTACTAATGTTTGCTTTGTTTTATCAATTGATAACACCTTCTCATTGTTGTATGATGGAAAGTTAATATAATCACATTTCTACAATCACTTTCGCATGACTTCAGATAAGGCTTAATTTTGTTCAGTAAAGATCGCTTTATTAACTTTGTCAAATGTGTTATTTTCACAGCTATCGATAGTGACTGTAAGTATGAATCTAGTCACTATTGCTTACTATTGTATTTCTCAGCTTATTTCTTATTGTCAGCTTGTTGTAATCTGTAGTTGTATATTATTTTTCTCTGACCCATTCTAACGAAATGGGTCAGAAGTCCCATAGCAAAAATATTGTGAGAAAAGCCCATATCCAGGCTCTTAAAAATGCAACTGCCAAACCATTTGTTAAAGCCAGTCAGGTATTACCGCTGATGCCATTGATGCAGTGGTTCCTTGCTCTTTGTTTGGCGCAAAAGTTTGAGGTTACCCAGACCTACCTTACAAAACAAGGCCAACCCTTTACATTTTTATACAATTTTGAAAAATATTAATATCTAAAGTAATTTTGGGCTGTTTCAGAGCCAATTTGATAGTCCACAAGTCCACATCATTATTAGCGAGTCCGTGCTGAAGTTGGAGAGTCAATTATTAAGTACTTTTCACGACAAAGCTAAGAAAAAGAGAAAAAATCCGACCTACCCTACCTAGGTTTTTTCCGACTATGTAACCTGAAACACACATTTCCTCTTTTTCCGCCTGATGTATTGATAAACTTTCAAGTCTTGTCTACCAAGAAAAGAAAAATACACTACTAGCATGCATCAGCATCAGTGTATAATGATTACAACTATCAAAATTATCAGCTGCTTGATCATGAATCATGCTAATATAATCCTAAGTAATATGCAAATAATCTTTCAACAAGTAGCAAGGTCAATCAAATATTATTAACGTTCTATTCTGAATTTTAACAAGAAAAGAAACCACTGGCGCAATCACACAATGATCATGTTACATGCTCCTACTATAACCATACTGAAGGTGAGATTCGACCTTAATATTGACCTTGAGGAATCTAATAACCAATATGCCTGAAATATACCTGTACTTGTGAATACAATAATATTATAATAACAGTGTTCAAATTAAAATTATAGATGCTTTTAGTGATCAATATTCCAAGGGCCATTTTGGAGAAACGCAAGTTCTGCAACCAAACTACACATGGGACAAAGAACATTTTTCAAAACACCCTGCATACTTATTAGTACATGGCCTATGTCCACTCACCTTGCCATAGAGCCAGTCCTCTCTAGGACAGATTGGCACAGGCCATACCCTGCTCAGTGCATACAAACATAGCATCATTAAACCATTCCTCAGTTGCTCCCGTAAGGGGACCTTAGATCTTTTGGATTCACCTAGAGTAAATATGTATCTATCACATTGTGTAAGTAAAATCTTTCCGAAACTTGGCAAAAGAATCACAATTGAGTTATGATTCCATATTTAATGAAATGTTGATCAATATATGGTCCAATAAAGGCCCTTTGCTCATTTTTTAAACGCTTTAAAAACACAGCTATATGGAATGTAAGTATTTTACTTTGCATTGCATGTGTTTCTAAAAAACAGGAGGGAAAATATATTGGTTAAATTACAAGTTTTCTAATACAAGTCTTGGCTGGCAGTCATACACTAGGACGCTGCTATGACTTACACCCTGGGCGTACTCATTGATGAGGCCGGCCATAGATGTAGCAATGTACTAGGAGGCCTGAGTTGCCAGGACGTATTTGTGAACTGTGTATTTTTGTATACTCATTGGCAATATTTGAGAAATGCCCCTCGAAATGTAATATTAGTACCCAATTAAAAAATTCAAAACTCAAACTCAATGCCACCACTCATAAATTGGCATATACTCCAACGCAGTGGACACACACACATTGACTACCCACATTTAGGCAATGTATTACAATCTAGCATTACAGTGCATTCTGTGTATGTCATGCATACAATTTACTGCTAAATTGAGTTTAATCAGGCTAATAACACACAAAGTAACACATTTTTGCATCATTGCAATACCAAAAGATAAGTGTGACCAGGCTAGGGAAAAGACCTTTCCGGGGAGGAATTAAAGTTGGTGACTTACCCTTTAAAATGGAATATCATGAGCTAAAATGTTCCTGGTAGTTTTGTGGGAATCGCTTCTCGAAGATTAGTTCCTAGTCAAGGACTGAAAATGTTAGATAAGCTCTTGAAGCATTGCATCCCATGATAAATAGTGATAATTACGGAAAATGAGTTTCATCAATGAATAACCAAATAAAATGGCATTTTTAAGTCTAAATTTGGTTCTAGAAGGAATTTTCACAGTCTGTTTTCAGTTTTGAGTGACTAATGAGATTTCTAAGAAATTAGCACAATTATCTCCCATTTTGTGTTTTGGAATGGTTTCCATGGCAACCAGAAAGTGTATTATGTGCTAATTTTCCATAAAAATGTTCCTTTTGCATTCCAAATATGGAATGTTAGCAGTAAAGATAAAATAGTTCTAATGAGCCTATTGTATTCTACATTAAATAAATTATCATTTTCAAAGCATTTTTACTTGAATTATGCACTCTTTAGCCATTCTGGTGCCCTCTGGTGAGCAAAGCCAGTACTAAAAATCCCGCCTGAAGGGGTCTTTTCCCTAGATGGGTCACAAGTATCTATATCTTTCTGGCACTTACTATACTATAGTAAATAGTATAAAGTATGTTGTCAGCTGCTTGTAGCTATGTTGGAAAATCCGATCGATACTAAAACTATGTTTTGTTTCTATATCATTTGCAGGTGCTGGCATTGGTCCTGCGCTTTGTGGTAAGTATTGTTACTTGTTTCAAATAATTCTACCATATATTGAATATATTAATAGTTGTTGTGGTTTACTTGTATGGTGAAGCTTTCAGGTACTCTATAGAGTCAATATTTTACATAATTGGTTCATCAGTTCTCTAAACTGAGGTAATCCTGGGTCATTATGTATGTGTGTGTATGTGTCAACTTCTGAAATGGTTCATGTAGAGTCAGAATTTGTGTACAATGCCATCTATTATAAAGGTCAGGGGACATCATGCATTTAAAAAATAAGATTGTACATAGCTGTGACCAAATGGAGATACTTTTACCATCTGGCAAAGAACAATCACTATTTGAGCTCATTGTAAATAAATACTTCTTTTATTACCAGATGGCAGTGGAGAATGTGGTAAGCATACATACACACTAAGTAATACCATCTGCTGACTTTTGAATAAATAAGAGGCAGTAGCCATCACTTTTCTATCACTATTTAAGGTAGTACCATTTGATGCCACAAATATGATGCAACATATGATATTAACCTTGATTACATAAAGCAGGTGACATGACATCACAAGTCTATGTTATCAACACCTGAAATTCAGGAACAACTTTCTACCCCTAGCATGATATCATTGTACAAAATAATCAGATTGTGAGGTAGAAATTATTTTACAACAATTTAGATGACACAGCTAAATAATATAAACATAATTCTCATAATTAACTGCTTTGATTGATGTAATATCAAATGATCAATCTTCCAATTCTGATACAACTCTTCTTGTTTTATACCCCAATGACAGTGGAGTGCAGTAAGTATCTGTGATACATGTATGAATAATAATTCATTATACCAGGAAAAAGCTAAAGTAGTTAAATGATTGAACAACATGTTTAATGGAAAACAATGTTTCTGTACCTGCCACATGCTCTTCCTATAACATATAAGTCAGGAATTAGAACAAGAAGAAACTTTTATGTAGTATAATCTCCAATAGATAGATCTAGAACCATTTAACTAGCATTACAAAATGAGTTAGTGCTTGTATATATATAAAGACTTACTAATGTTGGCTTTGCCATTTATGACACATGCTCGTTGTTATATGATGGAAAGTTGATATAATCACATTTCTATAATCACTTTTAAATGACTTCAGATAATGCTTAATTTTGTTCAGTAAAGATCTCTATATTAACTTTGTCAAATGTATTGTTTTCACAGATTCAGATACACATTGTAAGTATGAATCTAATCACTGTTGCTTACTTTTCAGGCCAAAGTTAAATTTTTTTTTAAATCCCACCTACCTAGGTTTTCAGACTATGTAACCTGAAACACACCTTCGCTTTTTTTTTGGCCTGATGTATTGAGTATCCTTCAAGTCTTATCTACCAAGAAAAGAAAAATACACTACTAGCATGTATCAGCATCAGTGTAAAATGAACAACTTATCATAAATTACCAGCTGTTTGATCATGAATCAAGCTAATATAATCCTAAGTTATATGCAAATAGCATTAGAATTTAGTAATCTTCAAATAAGTAGCAAGGTCAATTCAGATATTCTTAACATTCTATTCTGAATTTAAACAAAAAAAAAGAAACCACTGGCGCAATCACACATTGATGATGCTACATACTCCTACTATAACTGTAGTTGGTCTCTCACTACAAGTGTAACGCATGAGAACAAAAACCAGACAAGGTAAAATAGACTTTAATATACGGCGACTTTATAGCAAAGGATAACTCTTGAGTATTATAGCACCAGTATAACCATCAGATATACAGGGATCAGATCAGATCATAATACAGGGAAGTAACCCTACAGCGTAGTGTTAAGCCTGGAGCACAGGGTGGTCTTGCCTCGACAGTCCCAAACCTGACTGACTTCCAATGGAGAAGTAGCCACCTTATATACACCGCTGCGTAGGCCAGGTACCCGTACCAGCAGCGCCACCTAGTAGGTATAATTATGTAACATGATTACGTAAGTACTACCGAGGAGAACCGAAGGTAGTTCCTGTACACTACCGTATACAACCGAACTAGAGTGTATATGTAACGAACCGACGATACTCGTTAAGTGAATAAACCAGTTATGTATACAATAGAACGGTGTCGTTTTACATCATAACAACATATAATAGATATACCACAATAACAGTTTAGACTCATAGTCAACCCGTTACATAACCATACTGAAGGTGCAATTTCTCAAGGTCAAGGTCATGTTACATTTCATGATTTGGCCATGACCTTAACATTGACCTTGAGAAATACCTGAAAATGAAGCTTATAATGTTTGAACTGACCTTGTACTTAGCCCATATTCAGATTGTAAACACCCATCCTTGTCAATACAATTATATTCATTATTCCAGGGACCATTTTTGAGAATCACAAGTTCTGCACTGTCATTTACTATTTGTGAACTGCGTATTGTTGTATACTCATTGGCAATGATTGAAAAATGCCCACCGAAATGTAATATTAGTACCAAATTTAAAAAACTCAAAACTCAAACTTAATGCGGCACACCACTCATAAGTAGACATATACTTCAACACAGCACGTTGGACACACACACATTGACTACCCTCATTAGGCAATGTATTATAATCTAGCATTACAGTGCATTCTGTGTATGTCCTGCATATGATTTAACTGCTAAATTGATGTAATCAAGCTAATAACACACAAAGGAACACATGCTTGCATTATTGCAATACCAAAAGATAAGTATCTATATCTATCTGGCAATTACTATACCATAGTAAATACTATCAAACAAATTGTAGCTTTTTTGGGAAAATCTAAATGATACCAAAACTTTTTTTGTTGTTGTTTATTTGCATTAATCCATCTTGACGAGGGTTTACATAATGCTTACAAACGAGGACCCATTTTTGGTATAAAGTAGACCACAATCATAATAGGACAATTTGTCAACACTTAATAATAGGTGGTTACAGATGTACTGATGAGTATTTTCACAGGGTATATACACAAATGCTTGCACGTGATGGAAATACTGCTGCATTTGATGAATGCATATATAAATAATATATGAATTTGAGGCTGGTACCATAAATACAAATTAGTAGCCACGGGCTGTGTACAATAAAGGTCAGGTAGGCCTATACATCCAATTTGAGAATGATATTAATTATAATCAGAAATTGTTTCATTCTATATCATTTGCAGGTGGTGGCATCGGTCCTGGGTCTTGTGGTAAGTATTGTTACTTGTTTCAAATAATTCCACCATATATAGTTGTTGTGGTTAACTTGTATGATGTTACACATTTTAGGTACTCTATAGAGTCAATGTTTTACATAACTGGTTCATCAGTTCTCTGAACTGAGGTAATCGTTGGTCATTATGTATGCAGTCTATACGAAAACCTGCCGGACACCGGCTATAGCCGGCAAAACGTCTGCCGGTCCGGCAGAAAGAAGGCTACTGCTGGTCCAAATAGCTGGCTGTATCCCAGAGATTCCTGGCTACATACCATTTCTTACGGCTTGTAAATCGGGCCATTATCAATTATTATTCAATTGTAACTAATAGGGTACCCCTCTTCATTGTTATTGTCAGTACAAACACTAACTTTAAATGTGATCATTAAATAGCAAGATTGTACTTCAATATCTGTGCCTGCAAAAAAAGAGCCGGGCCTGCAAAGAAAAAAATCTGCAGGACCGAACGTCCTGCAAGGTGAAAAGGTTTTTGTATAGACTGTGTATGTGTGTGTATGTGTTACGTTTCGAAATGGTTTAAGTAGAGTTAGAATTTGTGTACAATGCCATCTATTATAAAGGGTAGGGACATCATGCATTTTGAAACTAAGCTTATGTGGCCAGGTGAGGGAAAACGTGCCTCCAGGGGGGAAATGGCTTTTCAAAGTTTATGTTACAGGCTTTAAAATGAGATATCTTGAGCTAAAATATCCCAAGTGGTTTTGCTGTAACTGCTTGTCCAACCGGGGTCGGTGTGTACAACTGAAAATGGCAACTAAGCTCTAAATCCACTATATCCTATTATGAAAACTAAAAATGTAAAAAATACAGTCTTGTTGAAAAATAACCAAAGATATCTGATGTTTTTATCATATAATTGGTTCTAGAGGGAATTTCTGAAGTCTGTTTTCGATTCTCAGTTCCTTGTGAAATTTTCAAAAAGATTTGTGGCAAAAAAATCCCATTTGGAATAATGGAGTGTTTCCATGGCAACCAGAAATTGCCATATATGCCAATTTCCCATGTTTCCATGGCAACAAAATTAATGTTCCTCTACATTCCAAAAATGGAACGTTTTCAGTGGAGGTGGAATAATTCTACGCATATCATTGGATTCCCCATGAAAAATTGGTCTCAAGCATTTTTAGTATATTTTTTAGTGTTTTACCCATATACTGCCCCCTGGTGGCCAGAACCAGTACTAAAACCCCCCTGGAGGCACGTTTTCCCTCACCTGGCCACTTATATTGCTGTGACCAAATGGAGATAATTTTACCATCTGGCAAAGAACAATCAATATTTGAGCTAATCATAAATAAATACTTCTTTTATTACCAGATGTTGTCAGTGGAGAATGTGGTAAGCATACATACACACTAAGTGATAAAATCGGCTGATATGCAGATGGTGCTCACTGTTTTTGAATAAATAAGAAGCAGTAGCCATCACTTTTCTATCACTATTTAATTTAGTATCATTTGATGCCACACATATAATGCAACATATTATATTAACCTTGATCATCTAAAGTGGGTGACATGACATGACATGTCTATGTAATCAATGCCTGAAAATTAAGGAACATCGGCCATTGGTTTGTGTTTACCCATACCATTGTACAAAATAATCAGATTGTGACATCCAGAAGATGCTAATGGCCTAGAAATTATGTTTACAACAATTTAAATGACACAGTTAAATGATATAAACATAATTGTCATGACTAACTGCCTTGATTGATGCAATATCAAATGATCATTCTTCCCATTCTGATACAACTCTTCTTTTTTCATTCCTCAATGACAGTGGAATGCAGTAAGTATCTGTGATGCATGTATGAATAATGTTCATTATACACAGAGAACGCTAATGTAGTTAAATGATTGAGCAACATGTTTAGTGGAAAAGAAGATTTCTTTACTTTTTCCTATAACATATACGTCAGAAATTAGAACAAGAAGAAACCTTTATGCAGCATAATCCCCAATAGCTAGATCTAGCACCATTTAACTAACATTACGAAATGAGTGAGTGCTTGTATATAGAGACTTACTAATGTTGGCTTTGCCATTTATCACACATGATGTTTTATCCATCGATAATACTTTCTCATTGTTATATGATGGAAAGTTAATATAATCACATTTCTATAATCACTTTCGAATGACTTCAAATAAGGCTTAGTTTTGTTCAGTAAAGATCTCTATATTAACTTTGTCAAATGTGTTGTTTTCACAGCTCAGGATACTCATTGTAAGTATGAATCTAATCACTGGTGCTTACTTTTCAGGCCAAAGTTGTTGTTTTTTAATTGTTTTTTTAAAATCCCACCTACCCTACCTAGGTTTTCAGACTATGTAACCTGAAACACACCTTCGCTTTTTTTTTGGCCTGATGTTTTGAGAAAGTTTCAAAAGTTATCTACCGAGAAAAGAAAAATACACTACTAGCAACAAATTATCATAGATTATCAGCTGTTTGATCATAAATCAAGCTAATGTAACCCTTAATTATATGCAAATAGCAAAAGAATTTCAGTAATCTTCGAAAAAATGGCAAGGTCGGTTTCCGAATGCACCCACGCACAGCACATGTACCACAGTCCCTGCTGCTGAATTCCAACCTATTTTCGGTGGTCTTGGCTGTGTTCTAGAAGCTGTTATTGAGACTTTTGATGAATAAGGATACAGGGCTCAAAGAGAAATAGCAGATATCTTCATAAGAGCCTGGATTTACGATAAAAGACTAAAAAAACAATACTGGTGGACAACATCTGGCCACGAGATGGACCACAACGGATCCCCGTGTGCTGGACCTCTCTATCAACATTCTGAGCGATTCTACAGAAGATTTAATCCAGACCAAGTAGCAACCAGACAGCTGAGTAGTAATCTGCTTTATCACTGATATTACACATGCATGTGGGTTATGCTGTAGGAATGTCAACAGTATTGGGAGCATTCAGAAACACACTTTCAGGGACAATAACAACCTGACAAGGTAGTTTGGTGAAGGACTTTCTCCCCTTCAGCCTGATCTATATGTCTGTATGGGCCAATTAATGGCTTAGACAACCCATGAAAACTAAAGGGCATATATTCATACTCCAGTGACCTTTATGTGATTTACCAAGTTTACATTCATTCCAATACGCATCAGAAGGCCCCAACATACACCAGGGGGGTGTTTCATAATTTGCTTAATTAAAAGTGAATAGAACAAACAGAACTTGTCATGGAAGGGGAAAGCATGGATGGAATTGACAGAAGAAAGAGGCCTGCAGAAAATGACACTGATAATAATCATAGAGTAAAGAAAACCATAACAAAGGCAGATAATAATGGGGATAAGAAATCATCAGAACAGCCTCCTCTGGAAGAGTATGTGCACCTTGATCCTGCAACCAAAATTATTTTGTCTGAATTAGGTTAAGTTAAGACTGAGCTCTACTCCGAGATCACGAAATTATCTTCACGCTTTGAGGAGGGAGAAACCCTCAGGGATAACATTGAGAGTTTAGAGGTGAAAAATGTAGAGACTATTCAGAGATCAGAGAAACAGGAGAACAGACCTACCGGTGCCTACAAATGCACATGTCAAGAAAGAGGTGAAGCAGAGGACCATCAACTAAGAGGCTAACTCTCGCCGTTTCAACCTGGTTATAATTAGGATGGACTGTTCTGAATGTAAATGGCCTCGGGGAAAGGGGTGAGAGGAATGCTATATTTAGAAAACTGAAAGAAGGTAACTTTGATATGTGTTTTCTTACAGGAGACACACAGCTCAAATGCAACTGCAAAATTGTGGGCTACTGAGTGGGGTGGTCAGGTCCTCCTATCCCATGATGAGAGCTGTGGGACAGCAATCCTGATAAAAAATATTACAGATATTGTTACAAAGGAGGTCAATGTAGATAGTGATGGGTGTTTTATCATATTAAATGCAGAGATAGGCGGACATAAATGGGTTTTGTGTAATGTGTATGCACCAACCTCAAATCATGAACCAGAATGGATTGAGCTACTTTCAAAGATTGAGCTAAAATTGGAAGACAATAAGGATGTACCGATAATTATGGGGGGGGGAGATTTTAACATAGCCCTTGATCACACTCTAGACAGATGTGACAATACACACCTGTAATATCAAGCAAATATTGTAAAGACTTAATGGAACTGATGAGAAATCTACAAGTATGTGACATCTCGAGAACTAGGGATCCAGTTGCAAGAGGATATACTTTTCACTGCCAAAATCAGGGGTCCAGATTGGATTATTTATATGTCTCAGACTTCCTGGAAAATACAGTTCTGAAGTTTACAATTGATGTTGGCTTACACACAGACCATAGTATCATAAGCATAGAAATAGATGGAGAGAAGAAGGAGAGGGGGCCTGGCTGGTGGAAACTAAACACCACCCTACTTGCAGAGGAGGAGTACATAGGAAGGGTATTAGGGAGATGCTGTCACAAGACAAGGAAAATTGAACCCGGCCTTGCTATGAGATCTTGTCAAGTATAAAATCAAACCACTTTCCATGAAGTATGGTAAGGAAAGAAAGCAAGCTCTCCAAAGAGACTCCGAACAATTGCTCAAAAGAATTCGGGAACTCACGAAGAAACTTGAAGCAGGTTTAGATGTGGTTGAGGAAATGTCTTCATACAAGAGGGACCTATAGGCATTGGAGAGACAAAGGGCTCAAGCAGCTTTTTTCAGATCAAAATGTATCCGGGCAGCATATGGGGAGAAAACAACAATATACTTTCTGAATTTGGAGAGGAGGAATTATCAGAATATATTGAAATCACGAATAAAAAAAACTGATGGTAGATCTCTATTTGAGCCTAAAGAAGTATTGAATGAGAGTTTTTATAAAGATCTATATGAGAAGAAGGACACTGAACCCCTAGCTGATAGCATGGGATCTCTTATTGAAGATGTTGTGCCTAAGTTAAAAGACTCTCAAAAAACCTTCCTAGAATCTACCCTTACCAAAGAAGACTTTTTCCATGCTGTAAGGGAAATGAGGAAGGGAAAAATCTTGGGAGTGGTGGACTCCCACCAGAATTGTACACATGTTTCTGGGATGACATACAAGATCTAGTGAGCAGGAGTTTAAGCTATGTATATGAGCAAGGGGAACTTAGTACAGAGCAGGAGAGAGGTATCAGCACCCTCATTCCCAAAAAAGTATTAGCCAGAAAGCTGCAGAGGGTATTACCAGATCTTTTCTATCCAGATCAAACAGGACATAATAGAGTTTTCTGAGAGTGCCACACCTCTGGCATGTTGCTATCATTGGACTTTAGCAAAGCCTTTGACTCAGTTGGATGGGATAGTATTATTGAAGCCCTCAAGTGCTTTGGTTTTAGGGAGAACTACATATCCTTGATACCGTATCGGAAGTAATAAGCACCCTGAGCGCTTATAAAATTATTCTGATTGTGTTTTGATTACTTAAGAGTTTAATTTTCTCCAAATTGGGATATTTGAGCCTTTGTTCTAGTCTAGAAATGCCTCAAAAAGTGGAGGGGGTGCTTATCAGGGGGAGGGCACTTATTACGCCGAATACGATAAATACAGTTTATAATAACATAGAGATGTGTGTCTCAAATAATGGGTTTAGTTGGACATGCCAAGGCTGCTGCCTCTCCCCATATCTTTTCCTCTTTGTGGTAGAAATTTGGGAATACCAATCAAAGAGCATAAGCAGATAAGAGGAATCAATGTACTGGGGAAGGACATAAAGATATGTTTATATGCAGATGATATCACTTGCTTCCTTGGGGATCAGGAGTCCCTACACCGTCTCACAGGCTTGCTGGAGAGATTCAGGCGCTATTCTGGATTGAAAATCAGACAAATATAAACATATGTGTCTAGGGCCACTTGAAGCAGAAAGCATCCAAGGAGCGTCTTACCAAATGGTCCAGTCTAGTGAGATTCTTGGTACCAAGATGTTTAGATATCAGAATGGTTTGCTGCATCATAAGTGAAATTACAAACCAAGATTAGACAAATGTAAATCTACATGTAATGATTGGAAGCATAAAATGCTTTCCCTTAAGGGGAAGATTGCAGTTATCAATGGTCTTGTCATACCAATCATGTTGTTCCCTATCAGCTGTCCACCTAGAGTGCTAAGGGAATTTAGTACAAAATTTAGGAATTTTATGTAGGACAGTACAGTAAACCGGCTGGCATATGAAACTGTGTGTTCAAGTGTTGGCGAGGGGCACCTTGGACTCTTAGACCTATCCTCCCTTTTGGAGGCTGCTCAAGTGAAGTGGGTTTGGCGATTGTGTGCCGACGATCAACTTAGATGGACATTGTTTCCACGATACATAATGAAGGTAAAGCATGTATTTTTGGAAGAGAATAAGAATGTGGCTGATTCTACAAAATTTAATGTATTTGTAACATCTGGCAAACTTTATATCATAAGAGACCTGTTACTTATATTCAGATGCAGAATGAATCACTTTAAAAATAATCATAAATTTGAATGTGGTAAAAATGCATTGTCATGGAAGAACTGGTATGAAGCTGGTTTGGTAAAGGTTAAGAACTTGCTAACTGAAAATTCATGTCACATGAGGAGGTCTATGAAATTTACAACATTAAAGGGCCACTGTAATGTCCCCGACTACTTAGCACCATCGTCTTTACTGTACCATTCTGTGCGTTGTTGTATATCTCTAACTGGTAGAGCTTACAGGGTAAGTGAGCAGTGGCAGCCGACATAGCTTCCACACCATAACAAAGCATCCACTGCCGCACAGGGGCCGACAGCAGGTCACGTGGTCTATGACGTAGTGTGAGTCCTCCACTGAGGTGTGATAGCTGCCTCACAGGCTGTACCTTATGGACCTTTTGTACTTTCTTTTTTTAGCACCTGTGATAAAGATTCCTAATTTGGCCTGAAATGCAAATTTTTCACGTTTAGACTTGAAATGTTCTCTAGGGTTCACCGCCAGAAACCCTCAAATGTTTACACAAAGGCCACATATAATAATGCTACAGCTGAAGGTTTTAGGGAAGTTTAACTCTCCCCGGCTCTTTACTACCAAAGACCCCCACCTCACCAAAAAAAATCTTGATACCTCTCCCCCCCCCAACTTCTAATACGTTCTGCCACCACTGCTTTATGGTTATTTAATTAAACACTATAGATTTTATGTGATTTTCATTAAAACACATCAAAACTAAAATCCAACGACTAAGCATTCATTATGAATACGCATCACTGATTTCTACAGCAATGTACAGGTACAACGTAAAAAAGTCTCTCATTCATTTTAGTACACTCCATGTTGAATCAATTTAGGGTGCTCTGTGCATGGGGTGACGGTGTATTTGAATGTCCACCACCCTCTTTGAACTATGTAATATATAGTAGCAAGGTCCCCCTTTCACAGATGTTTTTGCTGACCCCTCAAGTTTATTTGCCGCACCCCTCTAGACCCTGCCGCCCCCCTCCCCCTTGATAAATAATGACCACTCCCTAAGGGTGACAAAGTATCAGACAATTCTTCCCAGATAGGCGAGTTGGGGATCATCAAGTTGGTGTTGGCGGGCGTGTGTTTATAATGTGCAGGGGAGGGTATATAAACGTATGGGATGCTAGATTATGTGAGGGCATTAACTGCTTAACGTTTGAAATATTTCCAGAATTCTTTCACTTTTTGACTCCTTTATATTTTCTATATCGATGAAGCAACCTCTTTTACATGTACATAGTAATTAGTGTATACATAATACACCACTACATGGAGGGCACCCATATCAGCCTGCCTCCCGTGACGTCACAAAATGGCCATGACTGATAACAGCCAGGTGGGCAGGGTGTGGGTGTAGGTGCAGGGTTGGCGGCCACCTGTGTGGCTGCAGTGGGAGTGTCAGAACCCTTATATATGTAAAGGGTACGGACTGAGTATAGTTTAGATAGTGGTAGGGAAAAGGAAATATGTAAGAATCGTGGCACTGGTTCTTTAAGTGTAATTTGGTACAACTGCTCCAGATACCTTGGATGTCATCCATGTTACTGGAAAAAGTAAAAGTTGTTCCCATAAGCCTTTATATACAAGACGGGAAAGACAGTTGTCTGGAAATTGTCTATGGAGCAAGTAAGAGAATATATAAGGTTATATAAAAGAATAAGAATAAGGCCCCAACCTCAAAGAGGATATGGGAAAAAGAGTTTCCTGCTTTGATAGAGAACGATCTCAGATGGGTAAAAATATATAAGGGACCATTCATGGCTGTCCCTAACACAAAACTTCAGTCGCTGCAGTATAAAATTATCTTCAATATTGTACCAACACGCAAATACCTCTGTACAAAACAGGCGATAAGCTCCTCGGATTGCCTACTCTGTGGCAGGGAGGATGATGTTTTCCATCTTTTTTTTTTACTGTCCCTCAGTTGAGGTCTTCCTTGTTAGTATTGCCAATCTCATTATTAACCAATTACAGCTGCCGATGGCTAATGTCAGCCAACCAGACTTTGTCTTAGGTTTTGCAGGGAAAGATAGAAAATCCATAATGTTTAATATGGTCATCCTTCATATAAAATTATACATCTATAGGTTGCGTCTGTTTCATGAGAACAAGTTAGATTCCATGGAGTGGTTATGTGAGTTCAAGTATTACTTATTAAGAGATTGGCAGAGCATAGTTAAAACCAGGTATGTTTTCTAAATGGCAAAATGCTCTGCATAATCTAAATGGTAATTAAATAGTATGGTACTTAATTCTGCTTTGGCAATCGCTGTGGTGTCCTGTGGTGTTCTGTGGTGCATTTTGTAGCCTATATATCAAAGGATATTATAGATCACATACTCATATATACTCTAGATATCTTTGTTTAGTAGGGACATGTATGTTATTTGTAGAGATAGAAATATTGCTTCTATAACTTCTTTGCAACCACATGTATGCTGATTTATATAACCCAGATATATATGTTTAA
This sequence comes from Harmothoe impar, assembly GCA_947462335.1. Classification (NCBI taxonomy): domain Eukaryota; kingdom Metazoa; phylum Annelida; class Polychaeta; order Phyllodocida; family Polynoidae; genus Harmothoe; species Harmothoe impar. The sequence continues at coordinate 27,489,647 of OX381717.1, forward strand.
CCTTGATCTGCATGCATTTTTGACCCAGAAAATAATGATTTAGTAGCGTCACCAATGCGGGCCTCCTATCAGTTGGATGGCTGTTACTACCGTTATGCCCACTATGCACGGGCCACATTTTTGGTCACTACTGGAGATAACCTATAGCTATTCATGTGATAATGGAGAGCCCACTACATTATGAAGCTTTGAAACCCCATAAGTCGCATAGAGGATATATTTTGCTATTTTGTGGTGTATCAAATTTTAAAATCCGTTGTTGCAGACCAGAAATATTAAAGGGATAAAAAAACTTTATTTAAATTTCATCACCTGCTCAAAATATCTACCCCGCGCCGCTTTTCTCATAATCACATTGCATGAAGGAGGACTGTGGCTTACCATTCATACATACATTGTTAGCATGAGTTATGTAAGGACCCGCGGCTTTGTCACTTTGTACATTATAAAACAATGTGTATTGGGATTCCTGAGGGGGTAGCAAGGGGGAGGGGGCACACTGCCGGCACCCCCGTGCACAAGCCCCGTGAACAAGCCCCGCAGACAAGCTGTGAAAGCTGTGCATGGCTAACTCTCACCCACACCTTTTGTAAAGCTAGGGGGTCCATGTGATGGCGAGTTCTCTATGGGACACTCATCCAATAGAGGCTCCCTTTTTTCAATGAATAATCTCGAATTATGTTGGTTCTAGACATGCTAGACACATAATTAAAACAGTTTTGTCATGCAGATGGCATTGCGCATCCATATAACTAAAAATATTACAAAATATTATATTCCTTATTTCTCTGTGTTAATGCTAGATTTAGCAATTTAGATGCATTATGTAACCTTTATTAAAGAAATAAAGTGAGCATTGCTCTGTTTAAAAAAAACAAGTAGCAAGGTCAATCCAGATATGAACATTCTATTCTGAATTTTAACAAGAAAAGAAACCACTCAATCACACATTGATCATGTTACATACTCCGACTATAACTATACTGAAGGGGAGATTGCTCAAGGTCAAGGTCATGTTACAGAACATGATTTAACTTAACGTTGACCTTGAGGAATCTAATAACCAATATGCTTGTCATAAGAGTATTCATCAATTTAAAGGTGTTATCGAGTTGATTTCTATAAGAAATACCCTAAAATAAAGTTTATAACGTTTGAATTGACCTTGTACTTAACCCACATTTAGATTGCCCTGGTCCTTGTAAATACAATTATAATTAAAGTGTTCAAATCAAAATTTTAGATGCTTTTAGTGATCATTATTCTAGGAGCCATTTTGAAGAAATGCAAGTTCTGCAACCAGACTACACATGGGACAAAGAAGTGGCCTACATTTTTCAAAAACACCCTACATACTTATTAGTACATGGCCTATGTCTGCTCGCCCTTCCATAGAGTCAGTTGTCTCTAGGGCAGATTAGCTGCCAAACAACAATGGCAATGCACAAAGGAAAATAAATTGTGTTGAGCTGGCCCCACAAGACCTCATACCCCTTGCCCCAATTGTCATGTAACTCTATAATTATGTGAACCAAGTGACTTAACTGTTATTTATTATTTGTGAACCGCATATTGTTGTATACTTATTGGCAATGATTGAGAAATGCCCCTCGATATGTAATACTAGTACCAAATTTTAAAAATCGAAACCTAAACTTAATGCTTCACACCACTCATTAATAGGCATATATAGTCCAACGCAGTGGACACACACACATTACTACCCTCATTAGGCAATGTATTATAATCTAGCATCACAGTGCATTCTGTGTATGTCCTGCATATGATTTAACTGTTAAATTGAATGTAATCGAGCTAATAACACACAAAAGAACATTGCATCATTGCAATAGCTGAAGATATGTATCTATATCTATCTGGCAATTACTATACTATAGTAAAAACTATCAAGTATGTTGCTACTGTACTTTGTAGTCATGTTGGAAAGACTAATTGATACTAAAACTATGTGTCATTCTATATCATTTGCAGGTACTGATGTTGGTTTGGCATATTGTGGTAAGTGTTGTTACTTGTTTTAAATAGTCCCACCATATATTATACAGTTGTTCTGGTTTACCTGTATGATGTTACACCTTTTAGGTACTCTATAGAGTCAATGTTTTACATAACTGGTTCATCAGTTCTCTGAACTGAGGTAATCATGGGTAATTATGTATGTGTTAAGTTCCAAAATAGTTTATGTAGAGTCAGAATTTGTGTACAATGCCATCTATTATAAAGGTAGGGACATCATGTATCTTGTAACTGATTCTGCATAGCTGTGACAAATGGAGATACTTTTACTATCTGGAAAAAAAGAACCACTATTTGAGCTCATCATAAATAAATACTTCTTTTATTACCAGATTTTGCCAGTGGAGAATGTGAATCAGGTAAGCGTACATACACACTAAGTGATAAAATCTGCCAACATAAAATGGTGCTCACTGTACTTGAAAAAGACAAGAAGCAGTAGCCATCACTTTTCTACCACTAAAGCTGCTATTATCAATTGATGTCATGCGAGTCTAAATTAGAGTCCCACACACACTGACACAGGCTGTTGTAGTAATATCATATCCATAATATAAAACTACTATCTGGACAATAATAATGATGAGAAAGTACATGAAGCACATTCTTGCTATATTATAGGTCTATCCAGCTTTGTACCCAAACCTTTTCAATAGTCTAACACTGTATACTTTATTCTTCATTCAGTCGAAACGGTAAGTTTAATAAACCTTCACTTCGGTATAATTCTGGATAAAATTTCAATCAAATTTAATCCATTTGAAGTGTCCACCATATTTTAATACACTGATCAATATGGCGATGCGTGTCGATGATTATCTTCCACACTTTCTTATGATCAAAACATTTGTCCAAGAACAGACTCACATGGTGAAACTACATAATTCAACTCACACACGACCAGTCCTAAATGATTATGTATACAGATGTTGTGAAGTTATTTGAATTGAACCAGTAACTGACTAAGTGTTTATCAGCACATAGATGCCGTGAAAAATATTCATTTGTCCAAGAACAGACTCACATGGTGAAACTACATAATTCAACTCACACACGACCAGTCCTAAATGATTATGTATACAGATGTTGTGAAGTTATTTGAATTGAACCAGTAACTGACTGAGTGTTTATCAGCACATAGATGCCGTGAAAAATATTCATGCGCAGAAAATGTTATTCCATTCTAGGAGAAATTGCAAGGAATCTGCAAACAGTCCTAATTTGGGAATTTGCAATATTCAATTGAATTTGATACATTTTCTGCAAAGATTTTAAATAATTATCTTTGAACAAATAAGCGTAATTGCATTATAGATTATCAAAGTAAGTTGATTATTTAGTTTAATTCACAGGTTCCATTTCAATACTACACGATTAAATACGTGTGGATGTGAATGCAATAAAGGCAATATGCTTCAGTTTCTCTTTCTTTGAACATTGTTATAGGGATAAAATGATTTTAATTTTTGGGATTTCGTTTTCGCAAAACCTTGAAACCTATCTGATATGCCAAGCACATTTTGGTGTCGGAGGCCTATACTTTGGATCATAACGTTTTTAGAAACGGGGGAGGGTAGACTTGTAAGGAGGCTATCATTTGTAATGTAGCTGTTTAGGTAGTTACATCGGTCCATATTCAATGCCAAAGAGTATTAATTGTTTTGGGGTGCAAGTTCAAGGGTTCAAAATCCAAATACTAAAGGTGTGAAACTTTAAAATCTGCATCTTAACCCTGCCAGTCGATTGTCAAGTCAATGCATCAAACCTTTGTTTATATCTTTATTATCCTTTAGGTTAAACGAGGTAAGGAGGATTATGTAATTATTTTTGCATCATACTAGGAATATTCTCTCTAAAGTTTACAATGTATTATCAACTTTAACTGGAACATCTTGAGATTCTTGCATGATGTCAATTTTTAAGAATGTCATATCGTCACTACTGATATTCCAAAAATAGAGATCTCGTCCTTAGTGGTTCTACGAGTTACTTGTACTAATCTTACTTGTGCCTACCTATTAGAATGGACTCTGATTATGAATGATTGTCTCATACGTACTGTACAACCCAATTGTATTATTGTAATTTATATCATTACTTCAAAATCACTTGATTGAGTTTCAAAAAGTGCATGGCAGATCGTGGTAAACAAATAAACTTTATCTCAAGAGAGATGATTCGATATTTCTCTGGTTTTAAATTATCCTCCAATAGTTCCTTTTAATTTGACATATTATCTAACAGTCTTCCATCCTCTTTTGCTCAATTCATTATCTCATGGACTCATCAGCCACATGCGGTAAGTACCTGTTAAATACGTTATGCTCATTGGGTTTTAACCAAAAATTAGCTTGAACTAGTCAGATCATATAGTCGCCATTAACGAGAGGAGATATTAATTAGGCAGTATGGTAGCATATTGCATACTATCGATTTTTTTAATGTTAGACCTGAAAGTAGATATTTCGTTATCTGCATGTCGGCCTGTAGTTCATACCTATGATGAGGCTCCGATCAAATCTTTAATAATTGCAACCACGATAATGCCTCTCTCTGGAGGAATAGGATAAATCGCTCTTTCTGAAATACTTGTAATCATAATGCATTGCATTGGTGTTGACAGGTCCTGGACAGCCGCCATGTAAGTATCAATTCAGCATAAAACATGCCAAAGTCAACACCTACTATAATGGCAATGCACTGTTTAGTCCCTTTTTTTGATAGTTATGATTGATACCCGGCCAAATGCCCCAATCTTTCTCTAGGCCAATAACATTAATGGACCTAATGAGGTAAGGTTTGAGAATCAATAATTATGATAGGGTCTCGGCACGGTCAGTAAGCTTTCCGCATCCCTTGTCCTAACAACATTGAAATAAAAAAATAGATTACGTAATAACCAGTGCCCGTAGATGTATTTCTTACACTGAGACATTTTTTAAGGCACGTTAACAATTTCGTTGCGACTGAACTAAATTGATGAATTAATCATGTATTATTCTGGATTTGTAGGTCCTCCTCCTACCGAATGTGGTAAGTAGGCTTATAATATTATTTCTGCAATGGGATTTAATTCTCATTCATTATTTAATATCAGGAGGGATCGATTGGTGAGTATGTTGTCCCTAAGGTTAATCCGAATAGCTGGAAGTTCTTTTCATTCCACATGATACATGTTCTCTTAAGATGCTCGGGATTCAATTAAATTCAGTTTGAACTTAAAGCATACATTTGTTTTTTATGGCATACGGAATCAAATTGAAAGGTAAAAAGTGCCTCTAAAGCTGGCCAATTTTTTGTCAAACCATGCATACATATAACCAGAGGGAGTGAACTTCAGTCGGCATATTAATATACAATTCAAAGAAACAAAATGATTCAGAATCGTCTTAGTTCACTTTAAATGAAATAAATGTATTGTTGGTGATTCATTTAAAACGTAAGGTATTATTGCATTAGCAAATATGGAAGTTCCAAGTTCTATAAAAGTATAGCCCCCCCTCGTCTGCCCATTTGGTCCTATATCAACTCACACACCCAGCACACCCTACCCGAGCCATTATAATTATATTATCTATTGAGGGAGTGGTCACTTTTTAACAATTGGGGGGGGGGTGTATAACTGCTAAGTGTATCAATCCTGCTAACTGTAGTAATTACACTTAACAGTCAACCATCCAACTGCTAACTGTATCAAAATATTGCTAAGTGTGTCAACTATCCAACTGCTATGTGTAGTAACTCGTGCTATCTGTAGTAAAATGAAGAATGTCTGTTGTAGGGACATCCAACTGCTATCTGTATCAATAAATGCTATCTGTGTCATAATAGGAATATAACGTAATATACTAGGAATAGATTTCTTTGGCTGTGGAATCAATTTATTGTGTCAAAATTGAAATTTAGTGGGCAATAATATACATTACGAGAGTAAAATCTGCGGCTTTTCCAGAATTGAAAGAGGAAGTCAAAAACTTATAGAATAAACACATAATTGGTTTACATGTTTTCGCTATCCAATATTGCACTTTGGACAAAATCCAAGATTGCTACTATACATCTTTACCAGGTAGTGCTAATTGATACACTCAGCACAGCTTTACCAACTGCTAAGTCTCCTTAACTGTATCAAGAGAAGTTGTATGGGAGGCCATTTTGAATTTCCCATATTGAAATATTTAACCTAAAATGCACTAAAACACTTTCATGCATTACAGTTAAGAATGCAAAGGAAACTAATTCACTTTAAGAAAAAAGGAACAGTTTTGATACACTTAGCAAGGGAAGAATTGTTAATTTCCCTTAATACAGATAGCCCGCTTTTGATACACATAAATTGATACAGTTAGCCGTCTTTTGATACAGTTAGCAGTTGGATGGTTGTATGCTAAGTGTAGTTACAACAGTTAGCAGGATCGATACAGTTAGCAGTTGTACAGGGGGTCTGGTGGATTTGAGGGGGACAAAAAAATAATTTGGACCCCTTGAAGGGGCGGACCAAAAAAATTGCACCCCTTTTTCAAAAAAAAGCCCGCGCATTACTATAGCTCAAAGGGGTTGGCCGCGCTCAATTTCAACTTACCTGAGGGGGAACCAAATAAATTTCGACCTGCTCGCGCAAAAATCCACCAACCCCCTCCCCCCTGTTGTTAAACAATGACCACTCCCTAAGTAAGAACATGCACCTAAATGTCCATTTTCTAGTCATATTATTATTTATGTTAATGGCATACTTTTGCCGATCATGTGCTTGGCCAGTATCAGCCAGTAAGACCCATCCCGACTACTTACATTGCTGCACTGCATCATTAGCCAGTAAACAAAACAATTAAGTGTGGATGTCAAATTCTCATTGCAGTTGCCAATACCTGCATTAATTCGCAAAGTAAGTTTTTTCATAGATCACAAATTCTTTATTGCAGATATAATCACAAGTGATTGGTCTAATTTCAAATGTTAACTGAAATATCATTTCCAAATAGAATGTTGTACAATGGCCAGATTTGAATAATCATTAATTAAAGTGTTTCACAATAAGCCTGGGGACTCTTTCAGAACAGACTCGTCAGTCGTCATATTGCGATTTTCGTCAATATTGCAATATTTGCAATTGACGAGGGTATTTATAGCTGGCAAAATGTGGTATTTACATTAATTTTCTATAGGTTTGTATAGGAAATCTTGTGAAAGAAATTTTACTAGTGGTCGTCAAACAGGTGTCTTCACGTCTTCACATCACCAGTTCCTTGCGACCTTATGCATAGATATATAAGCTGTCGTAAATGAGATTTTCAGTCACCGGTAACAGTCCCTTGAAGTTTTTCAGGTGGCTTTATGATTGCGATAATTGAATTTATGACGGATGTTTACGTGTTTCATAATCATGAAATAGTAGGTAGCAGTTTCAATTCCTGTCAAATTTTCCCATAAGAAGAACACATATTATTTATTTAAGCCTATACAAGATCATTTCTTCTGCACAAATCTCCCTCTCCGATGGGATTGTATGATTCTCAAGTCCAAGCCTAACTTGTGCATTAGCTGCATCGCTAACTTTGATGAATCCAAAAAAGTCTGAGAATTGTTGATTTACTGTTCTTTTATCCTTATTGAAACATGCATATAAGCTGCACCCACGTTGGGCCTATCCTATGTATAAGCCGCATTGGCATTTTGACTCACATACTAGCCGTGGCTTCTACTTCAGAATCTAAGATTGGGTTTCACCTGGCAGTAATCTATCTAAGGTGGGCTCACAACTTCTTACACTTTCCATGGAAGTAAACCTGGGCTGCAAGGTGGGCCCCAAATGGGCTCAGCCCACAGACCCAACATTAAATTCGGAAATACTTTGATTTGTGTTAATTTGCAAGTGATTCTTTGAAATTAACAATTTAGGTGAAGTGGCTAAGTTGCTATTGTGCTAAAATAGGTTTTGCTGGGAATAGATTTGGGCAAAGTGGGCTAAAGGGTCTCGGGCTTAGCATGGACTCAGCATTAGCTTTCATTGCTACTTTGCAAAACCCATTCCCTTTTATGAAGGGGATCCATATTCGATGGCTTTAGATTAAGTGGGCAAGTAATGCCCCTGAACAGACCACTAGATGTCAAGTTGATCAAGAGACTGTTCAAGAGTTCCTTTACTTTTAAAAGGATGACAAAGCTTTATGTATTCTTAACCATTTTACAGTGCCTGGGAATAAAATAGATTAGACAATAGGTGCTTTGAATACCACGTTATGTAACCGCATTCTGCATACTTTATGAATAGAGGGACACTCAAAACCCTGATGGAGACACCTGTTCCCTGAATATCCTAATACGATTATGGTCCCGCTACTGACTCACACACAGATTCCTTACATGCTGGCTGCATCACACAAGTTAACACATTTGGCATGCCAGAAACTTTATGCAAAGGGTTTATATGACTCAAGAAGAGATGTTAGGGTGATTTATTTTGGTAACACTTATATACTTTATCCCATTATTTTTTCAGGTAAAAAACGTTCCCTCGTCAATGACCTCAAGAATCTGGTAACTATACTCAAAAATTGTTTTGTTGTAGTTCATTGGTTGGTCTTACAATAATCGTTGCCAAAATATATTCCCTTTATAGTGACTAGGTTAAAATGGGATTTGGCCGTTGATGACAAGGTTTCATTTTAACAACTTTTCTACAGCTCTGGCCCTTCTGAGGTTCGGTGGTTACATACTGTTTGTGTTAGATGATTGAATTGTCCTTTATCTTCCTGGATGTGGGAATATGAACTCAAAAGAGCACTACAGGTAGGGTTATAAAGGATGATTATTGATAAGGTGTATCTGTATATAATATACATATCCCACACATTTAAGCACTATTTTTGAATTCCCTAGGGTCAAAATATATAAGAATAAAAGACTAGCATGAAAGATGGACTAATTTCATGAAGATTATTGTATTATACATAGAAAATGGTTCTGGAACATTTTATCATGTATATACCATTCTTTTTTAACCATGCCCCTGTTGGCCAAGACCAAAACTAAAAATCCGCCACTATGGTGCCTTTTCCCTAGATGGGTCTCAAAATCATTGCCTGGGCTCATTTACCATGAATGAAATTATACAACATGGCAGCACAAAATTTATTTTGAATCTGAATATGATGAATTACTCCTCATTACAATTGTATAATTATTGTCCTTAATTCCTTTGACATGAGAACAATATAAATAACAATGACTTGTATTGATAATATTATATGCTAGGTAAATATATCCAAAACAGCATTGAGAACTATTTGTTATTTTTGTCACCTAGGTCAAGAAATGGCAGAACTAGAATTTGGACAACAGACCCGACCTTCTCACTAATACAGGACAACGAAACAACGCAACTAACAAAAATGTCTTCAAAATTTACCATCGCACAAATGTCTCTTTAAAACACATTGTAACTTTAAAGCTAATTCATAAAGTTAAGTAACAATGATATATTTGGTAAAAGGATCATGGATTTGCAAACAATCTTTGCTAGATAGTTTGAGCTGATGAATGCTGATAGAATAGCATAAAATATTGTTTTGCAGCGAACATCAGACCAAATTTCAAAACCGCTCTTATCAGTTTCCACAGAGACATTTAAAAATGTGACCTTTAAACGATCTTTGATTATTGAATAAACCATTGCATTGCAAATATTGATTCTGAATTGTCTGATTTGTTACAATTAACGTTAATTCTTCAGTGAAACTGTCAATTTAACTAATACCTTCATGGATGTCAAATATTCTGACCGTTTTATTTTTATAATTATCCATCTCACAATGTCAACCTAGATTCCCAGAACTAAGCGATCAATTAATCGATCCATCAATCAAGACAATGCTACAGGATCTCATTTTCTTCCTCAGAGTTGTATAGCAGTCTGTCTAAATAAATGATATATGATATATGACACATGGATGGAAGGGTACATTATGGATTAGGAGGTATTCAGAGGTGCTCGCTTGGCAGTGCTCTGTCAAGGGTTATCTAGCTCATGCACAATCTGTAGCACAGAATATAAATATTTGTATCAGACTAAAGCCCTACACAACCGTCCCAGACCGTCTACAAAACAGCTAACCATAATATAACAACCCATCGGAAACCATGCATGTACATACTGATCTTCAAGTATAAGGCTCCAATGAGTAAATGACATCCAACACTCATCTAGCATTTGAATCTGG